>PVHT020000113.1:5701459-5894164 GCA_004024745.2 Catagonus wagneri
CCTCCCTCAAGGCCAGGGCAGCTCAGTTGTGGACTATGTAATTCAATAGATTCGCAGATATGTCTTGAGTCAATTTTAATTCTATTTAAAGGACAGTCAATAGAGTCATCTCTGGGCTTTCTGAGGTGAATTTCATATTCCATACACTGGAAACGTGGACAGGGAAAAATGTACTTCTCTTTAAAAAGAGACGGCTTAGATTTCCGAAATATTTCCTGTTCCACTTCTCCATTTCAGTGAGACTCAGGCTAAAACTTGGGAGGTTATTTAGAAAATCTGAAAGGCAAAGAAGGCACGCACTTAGATGTATAGAAGGCTTTCAATTGATCATTTTCTTTGGGGTTTGCAGAAATGGAACTGGGAGTCACATCTTTCTCAGGGATTTTTTACCCTGGCAACCCTCCCTGAATTCATGCCATTCCCTCTTTCTGGGATGTCATTCCCCACCTTTCTGTACGTTCTCATACCTGCACAACTTCAAAATCCAGATGAAGTACCACATCCACCAATAAGCTTTCTCTTACCCTCCTACTCCCTGTTCCCACACTGAAGGGAACGTCCAGGAGCATTGTCTCTTTTATCCCATTTTAACTCACATTTTTGCTAAGGAATGTATTTTTTTTTAATTTCCTAGCTCATCCATAAGCTCCTTGGGGGTAGTTTGTATATCTGATTTATTTTGGTACCCTCCTGAACAAATCAATTTTTGTCAGTGATTAGTTTGCTATTCCAGGGAGCTGGAAGAATCAGGCTCCCTGACTTCATACTATACTACAAAGCCATAGTCATCAAAACCGTATGGTACTGGCCCAAAGGCAGAAATATAGATCAGTGGAAGAGGATAGACAGCCCAGAATTAAATGCACACAGCTATAGTCAACTAATCTATGACAAAGGAGGCAAGAATATACAATGGAGAAAAGACAGTCTCTTCAATAAGTGGTGCTGGGAAAACTGGACAGCCACATGTAAAAGAATGAATTAGAACACCTCCTAATACCATACACAAAAATAAACACAAAATGGATTAAAGACCTAAACATAAGATCAGATACTATAAAACTCTTAAAGGAAAACATAGGCTAAATGCTCTCTGACGTAAAACACAGCAATGTCTTCTCAGATCCACCTCCTAGAGTACTGACAATAAAAACAAAAATAAACTAATGGGATTTGATTAAACAAAACTTTCTGCACAGCAAAGGAAACCCTAAACAAAGACAATGCACAGAATGGTGGAAAATATTTGTAAATGAAGTGACTGACAAGGGATTAATCTCCAAAATTTATAAACACCTCCAGCAGCTCAATACCACAATAGCCAAACAACCCCATCAAAAAATGGGGAGAAGATCTAAACAGACAGTTCTCCAAAGAAGATGTACAAATGGCCAAAAAACACATGTAAATATGTTCAGCATCACTAATTATTAGAGAAATGCAAATCAAAACTACTATGAGGTACCACCTTATCCTGTCCAGAATGGCTATCATCAAAAAGTTCTACAAACAATAAGTGCTGGAGAGGGTGTGGAGAAAAAGGATCCCTATTACACTGCTGGTGGGAATGCAAATTGGTGCAACCACTGTGGAAAACAGTATGGAGATTCCTCAGAAAACTAAAAACAGAATTACCATTGGATCTAGCAATCCCAGTCCTGGGCATCTATCCAGAGAAAACTATGACTTGAAAAGACACATGTACCCCAATGTTCATTGCAGCACTCTATACAATAGCCAGGTCATGGGAACAGCCCAAATGTCCATTGACAGAAGAGTGGATAAAGAAAATGTGGTACATATACACAATGGAATATTACTCAGCCATTAAAAAGAAAGAAATAACGGCATTTGCAGCAACATGGATGGATCTAGAAATTATCATGCTGAGTGAAGTTAGTGAGACACCAACATCAAATGCTATCACTTACACGTGGAATCTAAAAAGAGGATACAATGAACTTCTTTGCAGAACAGATGCTGACTCACAGACTGAAAAATTTGTGGTTTCCAAATGAGACAGGTTTGGGGGTGGGGGGATGCACTGAGGGTTTGGGATGGAAATGCTATAAAACTGGGTGGTGATGATCGTAGTACATCTATAAATGCAATAAAATTCACTGAGTAATTAGAAAAAAAGTTTGCTATTCCAATGATGATAATATATATGCCTAGAGTTTCACTAACTTGCAACAATGAACATTGACTTTCCACATGTGTGAATCTGACAATCAGCAGTGGCAATTCTTCCAGGATCTGAGTTCAGTCTGCTCACTCGTCTCTCAATCTGGGACCCGGGCTGAAGAATTAGCTGCTGCTTGGGTGACGATTTCTTCTCAGCTAAATCGCCGGGAACAAGAGGTCAGGCTAAGCCACATGAGCACATATAAAGCCTCAGCTCATGTCACATCTGCTGCCATGATGTTGGTCAAAGCATGTCACATGGCCAAACCCAAAGTCACTAAGGAAGGGGTGGATACTTTTCCCTACAAAGTCACATGGATGCATAATTCTATCCCATCGGCTCCACCTCTCAGCCTGCCCGCTTCTCACCATGCTTGGATGAGTGACTAGAAAGCCCATCCAATGCCATGTTCATGGGCACACTGCCCACTGCCTGTATTTGGCCCAGCACAGTCCTGTAGTTGTTTGAAGTCCAACACACAAGCGAGCTAGAGTAGGGTCAAGCAAGTGACATGTGCGACACATTCTGACTCCTGGAGTCCTAGCTTGGTGCGTATCCACAAAGGGGGAAAAAGGGTGGGAGGAGGGAGCAGACAGCCATTGTCATGGCTACTTGCTGGCTGGAAAGTTTGGGGGAACGTAATCCATTTGGTGACATCGGTTCTAGCGTGAGTATTTATTACTAGAGTTCTGGAGATGGAAACAAGATCTTTGCTCCTGAAGATTTTTATCTGCTCCCACTGCTTTTTCCCACCCGTAGTGCTAATCCTCTTCTGGCCACATCATGGCCACCTCTGTGGCTTGGCTCCCAGCATTGTCCAAACACCATCTTGGGAGTTCAGGTGGCGAATGACCAGCAGGTGTGTCTACACAGATTAAACAACTATAATCCTGATTTCTCTGAGATGATAAAAAATAAAAGAGAAAGAAAAACAGATTCTCTAGGGAAGAGCCTCGTGGGTATATGCCACCTTGCCAAGTTCAAAGTGTTCTCCCCACATTCATTCATGAATACTGAGGAGGAAGTAGAACGGAAAGCTGCTCTTCCTCAAAGGATGAAAAAGAGGAGCCCAAGAGAGGTCATTTCTTTTTGGCAGGTCAACATGGACTGGGTGGTTGGACAAGGTCTAGCGTGCCGAGATGCTGGTCCCCAAGGCTCGGTGCTGGTCACCGGACCTCACTCTGGAAAGTGTTATTATTAAAGCACTTATTCTGCTATTGGATTTCATTCCAGTCAGTGTTCAAGTAGGTCTTTAATTGTACAGTAAAGCCATTTGTTTGATCCATGATCCCAGCTTTCTAAATTGTATTTGCTCCCACACACTCTAATCCACGCTGCTCCCTGTGCCATAATTAGGCGAGTCGATCACAGCCCATACTGCACATTAACAAGGTTCTACCAGAGTGGACTTCTGAGGTCTTGATGAGACCAAAAAAAATGGTTCTCTCTCCCCTCCTCCACTCTCATGATAGATGTCGATTTCTTTAACCTGAATTGCCTGTTCAATAGTCCTCTCTTCTCAGAGTCAGCACGTCTGCTGTAACTTACCCTTGAAAGGGGAGCCAGTGACAAGGTGATGTGGCTGCAGAGAAGCTGGGTAGAAAGAGAAGCAGGTTTTTGGTTTGTTTTTATGCTTTTTAGGGCCACACCCAAGGCATATGGAGGCTAGGGGTTGAATCAGAGCTGCAGCTGCCAGCCTACACCACAGCCACAGCAATGGGGGATCTGAGCTGCATCGGTGACCTACGCTACAGCTCACGGCAACGTCCATCCTTGACCCACTGAGCGAGGCCAAGGATCGAACCCTTGTCCTCATGGATACTAGGCAGGTTTGTTATCTCTGAGCCACAGCGGGAACTCCCGAGAGAAGCCGGTTTTGCATACCACCTTGGGTAAGTGCAGTAACATTTTGAGCAAAGACAACCATGTCAGTGGTTGCCACCATCCTCCTCGGCCAGGAACAATTATCTAGGGACCATGTGTTGCTCGGGCTCTCTGTAAGTTCTCCTGATGCGATGTTAGTGGAGTAATTAATGTGTATCAAAGCGAAGCCCTGCCCAAGTGGATATTTAAACAGTATACCGTGTTCCCCCATCAGATGGTTTCTTTGCAACTGCATAGAAAGCCCAAGTGAACATTTACTTCCCTATTATGTCTTGGAAATGAACTTCGATGGCACTAATAATAGCATCACTTGGAGACATAAAGTTGAGAGGACATATTCTCTGGTGTCACCAGCGTGGCATATTTGTCTTCTGCTTAATTTGCCCTCACCGCGTATTATTAGGAGTTAACACTGTAGTTTTGTTTAATAACCAGCTTCGCCGCCCATGGCTGACTCCAAACTGATCACTCAGGCCTGCTGATGAAAGTCCTAATTCATCCTTGTTAGAGCAATTAGAGGGAAATTGGATAACCGTGCCTCTTCCAGCAAAGGTCTACGTGCCGCTCTAGCCTATCCCCCAAGAGGTTAAACAAACGCTCACTTCGGCTGCAAGCGAAATAGATACTTTCCTGGTAAGTGAGAGTGGACCAAATTAATTTAGACTTCAAGAAGTTTTTAAGTGGGAGCTCAGCTTCTATTCTCTTCCTCGCTCCGTTCCCCTCGCTGCACACGGCCAGGTTAAATGTTCTCTGCCATCAGGAATCAATTATGATGCTCCACTCTACGGCGTCTGCTGCCCCGGCACGAGCTACACCCCAGCATCTGGCCTTCGGTTGCCTTTTCTTCTTGCCCTTGACATTCGGGTAGTCCTTTGAAAGCAGAAAACTTCTCAGAGCATAAGGACACAGCCTGTCTCCGGCCAGTTCCTTTTGCCTGATAGGAAGATAGCCACGGATGGCTTGCTTCCGCCTGGAAAGACGGTGTTTCTGTTGTAGATGGAAATTGAACTACATAGGGAAAGTTCTGGAGTTGGGGACAGGGTTGTGATGGGCTAGGGAGGCTAGAGACGGGAGGACAGATGCCAAGTTTACATGAGATGCGAGGAGAGCTGTCTGCTGTGTCGTGGGAGAATTGGTCTGAACCCAGAGAAGAAAGACAAGATGTAAGTGCCACGGAAGGATTGCAGATTTTCTAATCCCTAGGCCAACATTTCTGCTCATTTTGCTGGGAGTCTCCATTCTGTGTTTAACTTGGGTCTCTCGTCTGTTTTCTTATCTGTCAAATCAGGTCCTCATGACCTCAAAATTTCCTGCTGACTCTGTAACGTGAAAGCTTTTTTTTTTTTTTTTTGCTACAAGTAACAAAGCAAATGGGATATTTTTGTGTGTCACATCATGAGAAATCTAGAAAGCAGATGCCGCTTACCTTGGTTCAGCCGCTCGTAGTTACCAAGGTCTGCATCTCCGCAGTTCTTTGGGTCTTTTCCTCACTTTGCCACCTGATGATCACCCAGATGGCTACTGGCTTCCAGGTGTGACTTCCACGCTATTCCATACAGGAATAAGGGGACAAGCAACTCTCCCTCCTGAGGCTTTGTCTTTTTTAGGAAAGAGATGCTCTCTCTGTAGATTTCCACCTACGTCAAGATTCCACAGAATCTGCGCTTGGCCACCCCTGGCTGCAGAGAAGCTAGGAAGTCAAGCGTTCCATTTTTCCAGTCTCTGGAGAAAAGGAAGCAAAGCAGGAGAGTGTTGGGTTGGGTTCCAGGTCAACCTGCAAACTTGCTATAGACTTTGAAGCTTTGAAACTTTGGAGCTTGGAGCATGGTCGGCTCACGTGTCTCAGACACACAAGGAAGGTGATGGGCAGGCATTACTACTGCCCAGAAGCATTCCCAGCTCTCCTTCCTTTCCAGCCACACTGAGGGACAACACTTTGCCATCAAAGGAAGACAGGTGCAGCCAGGTAACTCTCTCTGGCCAATCACATACCTGCCGTTGTGGCGTGCTTCCATTCCAGGTGAAAACATTTATGAGCCAATGTGAAGTTCTCAGTGTTTTCTAACCTGCTTACCCCTACAGCTAGAGATGTTCTGGGGTCAGAAAGTCCACCAGCTGTGGTCCAGAGGTGAGGATGAAATGGAGCAAGCTCTCTGATGGCACACAATGGGCATGTAGCAACACTGTGATTCGGGGAGTGGCCAATTATCATAGTATAACTTAGTGCATCTGGACTAAAACCAGAGAGAGTTTCATCTTTTTTAGGGCCACACTTGCAGCATATGGAAGTTCCCAGGCCAGGGGTCAAATTGGAGCAGCAGCTGCAGACCACAGCCACAGCTCACAACAATGCCAGATCCTTAACCCACGGAGCAAGGCCACGGATCCAACCTGCATCTTCACGGTTAATAATCAGGTTTGTAACCCAATGAGCCGCAACAAGAACTCCCAAAAACTTTCATTGTTTTAGACCAGAGGAAAGGGAAAAAGAATGATGTATTCTTTAAAATCTGTATTAAAGACAAGCAATAAAGCAGTTCATTTTTGTTTCTTATAAATGCAAATAATAACAAAAGTCAAGTGGAAGAATTAGCATTGAACTGAGGGACCTGTCATCCCACAAATAAATGCTATATACCCGGCATGTCACATTTGATTCTAAACCAATGTTTGATACCAGTTCATAAGTAATAATGGAAATAACTAACTTTTATCAGACTGTGTTATGGGTTGCTGCATTGGAGCCAACTGCAGTGCATTAGAAATATGCCCATTTTCAGAGGTCACTGATGTGTTGAGAAGTTACCTGCCCAGAGGGGCACAGCTCATAAATACTGAGACACAAATTCCTATTTTGGAGCCCTGCCGTTACCCTCACTTCTCAAAACCTTATTTATTTTATTAATTTGCTTGGAAACCCCTGTACCAATAAACCTCATTCCAAACCTTCACCCACATCTTTAAGGGTTTGGAAAGGGGGTGATCAGAGGTAGAGAAATGCAAACTTAACTGTCTTGGGATATTGGAAATAAAGGAATGAACTGCTAGAAATGGCTCCATCCTTTGGGGCTCTGAAGACAACTCCCCCGTGAACCTTTATTTTCCACTCTTATAAATCTTAGCAGATCAATTCTGTGGGGATGCCCCCCCACTCCCACCTCACTTGGACTCAGAGGAGAGTCATATCTGAGAGTTTCAGCAGAAGCGGAGGTGCCCTTTGTGGGCTACAGGCCTGAGAAAAATTAACGTGTTTCGGTGTGCTTGTTTTGTTTTGTTTTTAAAAAGTTGAGACCTTTTTCCCCCAGCTCCTCATAAGTCACAAATAGCTTTTCTTTCAAAGTTCAACCTTGTCAGGCTGTTAATCCTCCACCAGGAAAAGTACATGCGATAGGTTTAGAAAGGTTTAGCTTTCCAATAAGGAAGTTATTAACTTTTCCATTCCTGGTTGGCGTCTTCTCGATGGTTCTAGAAGTCTCTTGAGGACTAAGCATCCGAGGGGGCTCCAGCAGCACTGAGGCAGCCAAGCAAATCTTCCTCTCGGTGACACTTTGCTCCAGACCTGCACTTTCTCTATTAAGAGGAAAGGTGTTCTGATAGAGAGGTCATCATAGAGCACAGAGCGGGATGGAAGAAGGGGGGCAAACACTTGGGGGCTACCCAGCCTCCAGGGGGTCAGGCAGCCTGGACTGGGGGAATCTCAGCATCAGAGGCCCGACTTACAGGCTCACAGAAGAATGCTAGTCATGTGGGCTAAAGAACACAATTTAAACCTCAAATATTCTTGGGCATGATCAATAAATTAATAGTACCCTTCAGATTCACTGTCCATCAGTAAACTAGAGTGCCCAAGACAGCTTTGGGAAAAGGGTGGACACAGAATGGAGGTTTCAAGTTAAGAGATCTGGCTTTGAATCCCAGCTCCAGGCATGCTGACACTCTTGAGCTAGTTGGCTTTTCCTCACCTATAAAATGGGGATAATAATGCCTACTTTTTCAGATTTTTACGAAAATATTAATAACTAGAATTAATTGAGTGCTTACTCTATGCCAAGCACAGTGATTTATGTGTTTCTTTTTTTTTTCTTTCTTTCTTTTTCTTCTTCTTTTGGCTTTTTAGGGCTGCACCTGCAGCATATGGAAGTTCCTAAGCTAGGGGTCAAATCCAAGCTGTGGCTGCTAGCCTACACCACAGCCACAGCAACTCGAGATGTGAACCAAGTCTGCAACCTACACCACAGCTCACAGGAATGCTAGATCCTTAACGCACTGAAAGAGGCCAGGGATTAAACCAGCATCCTCATGGATACTATTTGGATTCGTTTCCAATGCACCACAACAGGAACACCCCTTTTCTTTTCTTTCTCTCTCTCTCTCCCTTTTTTTTTCTTTTATTTTTTGGCCACCCTGTAGTATATGGAGTTCTTGGACAAGGGATCAGATCCGAGCTTAAGCTGCAGCAATGCTGGATCCTTCACTCATTGGGCCAGGCCAGGGATCAAACCTGCGTCCCAGCGTTGCACAGTTGCCACCAATCCTGTTGCGCCACAGCAAGAACTCCTATAAATTTCTTATTTAATCTCCTCAGAAGGCACGGATCATTATCATCCTAGCTTTCCAGATGAGGAAGCTGAGGTTTACAGGTTAGGTAACTTTGTGCAAAGAACGAGAGGGCTCCCCAGATAGCACAGCTCAGAGCCCATTCACTTAAGCATGGAAGACCCTGTCTCCTAACATAAGGGGTATCAGGGTATTTTGTAAATTCTAAAGAGCTGCATAATCGTGGTTATTTGTCTTTATCAATGAGCAGCATCCTAGGTCTAATTCCAGGCTCCCCAAGTGACCTTGAAATAAACCCAGCGGGAAGGACCATGAGCCCCTGGTGGTGATTTTGTGTAATGCAGTTGCTCTCAAACTCAAGCAGACTTCAGAATCACCTGTTTCAGGGGCTCCTGAAACACAGACGACTCAGACTCCGGGCCAGAGTTTCTGCTTCAGTAGGCCTGAGGTGGGGATCGAGAATTTGCATCTCTCACAAGTTCCCAGATGAAGCTGGCATCTGTGGCCTGCGGCACACTTTGAGAACCACTGGTGCAGAAGTTCAAAGCACAGCCTTGAAACCAGAAGGCAGTTTTGCCCCTCACTGATGGAACAACTTTGCTGTCCCAACCTTCTCACCCACCAAATGTAAGTAATACTAAAATTTACCTTGTAGATTTTCTGTGAGGGTAAAATCAATAAAAGACGTGGACGGCCTTACACTCAGACCCGGACCTAGGAAACTCCCTGTGGTTGCTGTGTGTGTGGACACCATCCTCTGCAGACCCAGCTTTGCCACCTTGGAGAAGCTTTACCACTAAATCCTGCACGAGTTAAATAGACCATCGAAATTTCATGTCTTTTAAAATCTGCAATTTCATTTTTCATTGAAAGGGGGATGAAGTCATACGAACATGTTGTATCCATCAGGCCCCAACAGGAAACAGATGGTACACTCAAAATAGGAAAATTCCAGGAGGGTTTATTTACAAAGGGACCGTTTAGAAGGTGTGGGTGTTGGGGAGCCACAACGGATAATGCAGTAACCTGGGGCCTAATAGCAGGTAAGTTGCTATCACGCCCAGGCCAGAAGGAATGAGGAGGGAAGAAGCAGTGAGAAAGAACTCCTTATTGCCATTAAAGCAGTAATCTTTGATCAAGGAACACAACCGGCTCTAGGCTACCTGGGAGGAAGAGAGCCCAGGAATGAATTCTCTCTCTCCTCCCTCCCTCCACCCTGCCAGGGCTCCCAAATAAGAGTAAGGTTGACTCTGCTCTGTGCAACAGAGACCAAACCAACTGGGAGGAAGCCAGAGAGCAAGGGAAGTGGGGTGAATCCAGCAGGCATGTTGAATTGTGTTCTATCATTTGATCCTTACATCATCCCTGTATTCTCCCCATTTTACAGATGAGGAAACAGAGTCAAACTGGTACAAGTAGCTTGCCCAGTGCCACACTGTTTGGAAGTGGCTGGGTATTCAAGCCCAGGCAATCTTATTCTGACACTTGTCCACTCAACAGCTACAGCAGAGGAAGCCTCTGGAGATAAATAGTAAAAACTGGAATGCTTATTCCCGGTTAGTATAAAAACCAAATACTGTAAAACGGTGAGTACTACATAGTTGTGGGAGCTCAGGCCCCAGTGACCTCATCTGTCTTGTGAAGTTTAAAAATAAAAATAAAAGGAAACAACCTTATCTGTACACTGCGATTACAAGTTGGTAAAATATGTACATGGTAATTGATAACGCTAGCTATAACACTGCGTTAGGATGATGGATGATTTGCTTTTTATTTTCTCCATTTTCTGAAGTTCCGTAATATGGCCAGATTGAACTTACATCTTTTTAGCATAAAAGCAATCAAATAAAATTTTAAAAAATAAAATAAAATGAAGGGTGAACCAGACAATCTCCAAGTTCCCTTGAATGTTTTATGAGCCTACAATCTTGATGTCAATCTCTTTATCTCTCCGCTTTTAATATTAAAGCAATCCTACAGATATGAACAAAGGTCCTTAGAATCCATGTCAAGCCTGCAGACCCCATGCTTTAAGAAACTAGGGTGAAAAGAGCCAAAGGAGGGAAGGGTTGCAAAATGGCCACGAAGCCATACAGAGCAGAAACAGTTGTTTTTGCCCTCTGGTGGCATCTGATCCATCTTCTATGACATTTCCATGACTTTTGCAAAGGTCACGGAGATTTAGAACAGTGCTGGGCCAAACCAATGTAGGGAGATCATCTGGTTTTGAGGCATCCCAGGGGGAAGTTGCCACTAGAGCATGTGGAAACACAGGGTGGTATGTCCCATAATGACTTGCTCGGTGCTTGAGCATGGGTGGCAGTGGCCTATGAGGGAACTCTGAGAACTGAGACAGAGATGCCCCTGAAGAGGTCACAGGTCTCTTCCAGGCTGTGCACCCTCTTCCACAGTGGTCTCCCTATAGGCGGGTCATGGAAAGCCACCCTGGTTCCTCTCCCCTGAGACAGCAGATTGCTCCATAAAGACTAGACAGAAGGTCGGGTATCTGCATTTGTGACTGTGACACCAGGTTTCGTTGTAACAAATATGGGAGGCTAAGACTTTCAGTTCTTAATGCAGTAACAACATCTTTTTCCTGACCTTCTCACTTGCCCATCATCTATGTCTAAAATGGCTTAGCTGAAAGTGGGATGGCCTGTGAGTTTGGGGTTAGTAGATGCAAACTATTGCATTTAGACTGGATGAGCAATAAGATCCTACTGTATAGCACAGGGAATTATACCCAGTCTCTTGGGATAGAACACGATGGAAGATAATATGAGAAAAAGAATATATATATATGTGACTGCATCACTTAGATATACAGTAGAAATTGAGACAACATTGTAAATCAACTATGCCTTAACTAAAAATTAAAAAATTAAAAAATACAATGGTTTAGCTCTATCCTAAACGGAGAGATTATCTAATCTGGCAAATTATGCAATTTCTACTCATGTCTCTTCAAGGGCACGGGACAATACGTGACAATATATGTGACATGCTCAGTGTATTGTCCTGCCCATCTTAACTGCTCTGTAAACAGTAGCTACTTCTCTTACCACTAAACCAGAAGAAGAAATGTAATGTTAATCAGCTCATTTCAGTGAAATGTGATGTACAATGTAATGCTTTACTTAGATTCTGTTTTTTTCATTTTTAAAAATTTCATTGAAGTATAATTGACTTACAATGTTGCGATCATTTCTGCTGTACAACAAAGTGATTCTTCAGTTATACATGTACACACATCCTTAGAATTTCACATTTTTCTTTTGCCCCAAACATCTCGTGTCTTTTATCCGTACATCACTATAGCTATTATAATTTTATAACCATCTTATAAATGGGAAAATATGTCATAGAATTATGATCAGAAGTGAAAAATGACTCACTCAAGTTGACACAACAATGAAGTACAAAACCGGAATTATGAATGATATTCCTAGGGAGCTCAAATGGTTCCCAGTGTCAATAAAATTTATTTTATATTTATTGAGCACCTACTATATACAGTATAGTATACTTTAAAGTGTTTTGCTTGATAACCTAGGGGAGTCAAAGATAAGAGTGATTCTCCACTTTCAAAAAGCTTGGAGTTCCTGTTGTGGCTTAGCAGTTTAAGAACCTATATCCATAAGGATTAGGGTTTGATCCCTGGCCTCAGTCAGTGGGTAAAAGTCTCCAGCATTGCTGTGAACTTTGGTATAGGTTGGTTGCAGATGCAGCTTGAATCTGGCGTTTCTATGGCTGTGGTATAGGCCAGCTCAGGAACTTCCATGTGTCACAGGTGTACCCTAAAAAAAAAAGCTTGTAATAAATCAGATCAGATTTCCCAAAATGAATTGTCTCCATGGAATACTAGTTAGTAGGTATTATGTGAAAAAATTGTTCTGTGGACAAATTTCAGAAACTTTGGGCTGAACAGAAGCAAACTATACAACTTCTCAGAATCTTTATAATGCTGATTCTCTTTACAAACTTCTCAGAGGAAAAAATTAGTCTGCAACACTTCCCAAATTTCTTTAACGATAGAACTCTCTCCTGGGTCTAGTGTTCCTGGAAGATATGGAGGGAAATAGTAGATTAGAGGATTAGAGAACTGCAACTAATACACAAGTGACTCTAAGACAGACTGAGTCCCATTCAATATTTTATAAAAGCTGGAAGGAGAGAGCAGGGGTCCTAGCTAGTAAGATTCTGGAAAGACTTCCAGGGAAAGTATGATTGAGATGGTCCTTAAGGGCTGGATCAAAGGTCGTGTGATTTCCAGGTGGTTAAGTCACAAACCAGGAAGGGAGGCCACAAGTGTGGAATGATGGATTGGTTTCATTGAATTAGTGCATAAAATGTTTGTAGACAATGCAAGGGAAACAAAGTCAGAGAGATTGGGTGGAGCCCGCTGTGGAAAAGCACGAAAACCCCAGCAGAAGGTCCCTGAAGTGGTGGAGCTGGGACCGATGGGTCCTCCAAGAAGAAAATGTGAAGGCTGCATTGGAGTGGGGAAAGTCAGGAGGCAGGGAGACCAGGCCAAGTTATTTCAATCTCAGCAAGAAGCAATATGTTCTGAAGGCGGTAACAACTAAAAAGCTGAGGCTGAAACATTTTAGAGATAAAATCAGGGTGATTTGACGGCTTCTGTATGTTTTATCCTATTGAGTGACATCTTTTTATAGTCACAAATGGTCATGTTGTGTATATTGAGTTTACAAGATTGAACTCAGTTTATGTTATTCTCAGCGCGGTGTGAACCCTGAGAACAGGAGCAAGTTGCTCATAGACAGGTATGTAAATTCTCACCACAGAGGACTTCACAGGCAGGGGCCAGAGACACAGGATGTGACCAGATAATGGCAGACTCTGGATCTCCCAAAAGGTGATTGCAAGGTGAAACTGACCAGGAAACAGGGCTGAAATCCAAGGGGCATTTCTCTTCCTTGTTTCATGGCTGCCAGTATCCGTAAGGGAATCCAAAACACCGCTCATTTAGAATCCAAGGATCTGCAAACCTGACACCAGATTTAAAATTGCTCCCCACGCAGTACACAAGCAGGCCCCCCGAGCAATTAAAGTCCGGCGCCTCTGCTCTCGTGCAGACTAATTGGCCAGCGTACTGCCCGTGACGTTGTAAGTCTAATTGCTCAGGGTGCCGCTGGCTTTCAACGCCTCCTGACCTGGATCCTCCTCCCAGCGGAGGGTGCACGCCCACCGCCGTCTCTGGTGCGCAGGTGCACAAGGAGGCTTTGTTCCGTCCCTCAGATGGAGACCTTGCTGCCCCGTCCTGTAAGAGGCAGATGTTTTCCTCCTTAATTGTTGAGGATTCAGATGTACAAACCACAAAATAAAAACCCTTCTCCCAGGCAACGATGGCCAATGAAGTCACAGGCTTTGGGAAGAAAGCTGATGACTGTATCCTCCTGGCAAAGCCCGTACTAGGCACAATGACAGAGACTCAGGTGGTAAAGAGACCTCAGCCCAGTGAGAGAAAGCAGGCGAGTGATTTTTGAGTTGCACTGGGAGACCGGGAAGGATTTGAACAGGCAAAGATGAAAAATAGGGCATCTGGGGGTGGGGGAGAGAAATAGTATAAGTAAGAATATATTAAGCAAATAATTAAAAGCCATGTTTGGGGTCCAGTATGGTAAGCCAGATTGAAGGCATCTTAGATCAATTACATGCCGTCTGTGCCTGAATCATGTGACTAGATGAATAGATGGATCTTGGATGATTTGCATGACGGTTGTAATCGTGATAACCCTTTCATATTTTATGGAAAGTGTCCACGATCTATAAAGGCTTCAAAGAATTAACTTGGTTGCAGAACAATGTGCAAAATCAAATTAGAATTGAAAACACACTCATGCAAACACAAATTGTAATTGTCCTAGAAAAGGAAGGAATTGATTTATCAGCAACTCTTCCTAATTAGACAAGTCCACTCAACTTTCTGGCTACGCAGCTGGCAGACGCAATAATCTTTACTCATCTCCACTTGGCAAAAATGAACTCATGGTTCGTTTTAAATCTCCAGATCTGTTTGGACATGTATATCCCCCTTGGAATATAATGAGATACAATCAGGATGATAAATACAGGTTGATTAATGTATACAGGGATACAGTCTAATAACTGTTTAACCAAAAAATTATTTGGCTATTGTTAAATCTTAATAAATGTTTTAAATAATAAATTGGCTCGCATTAACGGCTGGCTATTACTTGTTATTATCTACTAACAGAGTGCTTTCGATTTAATATGGTATTTATCATTGTTTACTTTCACAGTTATTGCTTAGATCTAATACTGCATTTTTATTCCTCCTGAACCTCAGAGCTCTCTTCTAATGCTAGCAATGACCTCTTTCTTTTTCTAAACCTCCGCTGACCTCCACCCTCCACGCCCTGCACCACTGAGTTCTTTCCAGTGCCTACCTACTCAGATGAAGACTCTGCTTCCAGAATATTCTAGACTCTTGTATTTCTAGGTCATGGCTTTGACTAGGTTTCCATTTCAATGGTGCTTCAGAACTGACTGCCACCTGTTACTCCTTGGGGCAATGGGCACCCATTGAAAGGACTCGCCATAAGTGAGTCCTCCTCTGTCCTTTTATCATAACATAGGGACTGAAGAGTGTATCGAATGAGAAAGAACCAGAGGTATCACCGGAGAGGAGAGGGTCCGTGGTTCACCTGACACTGGATCCAAGGAGGGTCAAGCCCAGCCCCCTGCCGGAGCTTCTTTTCCACTTGAACCTTTGTGATGGGTCTTGGCTCCTTTAAGAGCCGCCAGTGAGAACTCAGTAATTGTTTCGGTGGAAAGTACGAGTTCCCCCTAGTGCAGCGTGATAAATCACGGATAATAATAGCTCTCTCCAAAATAATCCTTAGGCAGAAGCAAAATCCAACTGAGAAGGTTGCTCAGAGTCAAAACGTGGGACCTGGATCTGTCTTTTATTTAGCTCTATAAATACAGTGACTGTTTCTTTTGTCATTACTGTTGACATAATGTATTATTATTACTATTTAGAAATTATTCCCTTAGTGCCTGTATTTTTGTCTCTTTATTTCCTGCCAGGCCTTCCTTCCATGGGCCAAATGTCCACTTTTAACCCTTAGTTTTCTGCTGATCAGATTATAGTTCTGAGGCTCTCCATATTTACGACCTAGAGTCAGGACCATACTTTAGGGAGAGTTCTAGAAACAATATGCTAGCATGAATGGAGTAGATACAGGTTTCCAAATTGCCCTGATTTTCACTCCCTGGTGGTTGGAATGATTAGGGACGTAACTCTTTTTTCAGGCAACATCCCCAACGTATTTAAGTCATTTTCACAGTATAAAAACACATTCAGCGGAGTTTCCACTGTGGCTCAGCAGTAATGAATGAGGACTGGGCTTCAATCCCTGGTCCATCTCAGTGGATTAAGGATCTGGCGTTGCTGCGAGCTGTGATAGAGGTTGCGGGCGCAGCTCTGATCCAGTGTTGCTGTGTCGGTAGCTGTGGCGTAGGCCAGGAGCTGCAGCTCAGGTTCGACCTCTAGCCTGGGAACTTCCCTATGCCATGAATCCGGCCCTAAAAAGACAAAAGAACAGCAACAAAAGCGAACACATTGAACTTTCTGTGCCTGAATGCAGGGACCTTCACAGTGACTTCCAGCACTGTTCTGACTGTAACCCACCGTGATGGCTCGTCTTATGTGTCACCTTCCCTGGGCTGAGGATGCCCAGAGAGCTGGAGAAGGTGTTTCCAGAAGAGAATAGTATCTGACTCAGTTCACTGGGTAAAGATCTGCCCTCATAGTATGCCTGAGGATGCAGGTTCAATTCCTGGCCTCAGTCATTGGGTTAAGGATACAGTGTTGCCACGAGGGGTGTTGTAGATGGCAGATGAGGCTTGGATCTGGTGTTGTTGTGGCTGTGGCATAGGTCTCAGCTGCAGCTCTGATTTGACCTCAGCACAGGAACTTCTGTATGCCACAGGTGTGGCTGTAAAAAGAAAAAATGAAAAAAGTAAAAGATCTGCCCTCCCCAGTGTGGGCATCACCCAATCCACAGAAAGCCCAGCCTGAATATAACCAAAATGCAGAGGAAGGGTGAATTATCTCTCCCTGTTCCTGCCCTGGGTTGAGCATTTTCTGCTGCCCTTGAACGCTAGAGCATCTTGTTCTCAGGTCTGTGGATCTGGGAACTTGACACCTGTGGCCCCTTGCTTCTAATCACATGAATGCCCTTCCTAGGTCTCTAGCTTGCACAGGGCAGATTGTGGGACTTCTCAGCCTCCATAACCACATGAGCCAATGCCTATAATAGATCTCTTCATTGATAAGTAATAGATGATAGATAGATTAGATAGATAGATAGATAGATAGATAGATAGATAGATAGATAGGCAGGCAGATATAGAGATGATAGAGCTAGATAGTGATAGAGATCCTGTTGGCTCTTTTTCTCTCAAAAATCCTGACTAATACACTTACTATCTAGCATTGCCTGGGATGGGTTAGAGTGCAATTTAATTGGCAGAGATATGCAAGTTTTGCCAGAAGAGTATTCAAATAGGAAGTGACTCACCATGAAATTCGCACTCATGCTTCTAGTGGTACCCTACGATCGAGCCCCAATCCTGAAGACTCCATGCCTCTACAGTTCCACACATCAGGCTCCCCTGTCTCTCAGGTGCCAGATTTAGCTACAGCTCAGGAAGTCAGGTCCCCTCACTGGGAACTTTAAGTTTCTAAGACCCCAGGATACTACATCACCCGTAAGTTCATGCTTTGCTTCTTTTTGATTTATGGGACAAACCAGAATCATAATTCTATTTTAAAATATCGTAAGGCAGATTGTTTCATTTTCCTTCTTTAGAGTATAATTATTCCTAATTCCACAATTACTTTCCAAAGTGACAGTGTAGTGATTAAGAACGCTCGCTTTTAGCAAATTTTTCTTATCACCAAATTCTATAAAAATTTTACTTCCTCCAAAAATTATGACGGTGTTGGGTAGTTTTTATTAGACAATTTTGGGACTTGAAAGTTCTTTGTGACTCGCTCTCCCATATTCCAGCACATATGTAATTATAATTAATTGCCCCTCTGCACATTTCCTTTTTCTCTGGAAGGAAGGAAATAGTTTAGGAATAAATAAGAACAGTAGGAAAAGCAGGGAGGGGCCCTTTTCTTTGCTCATTGTACGGGGCCGCATGCTGTCTAGTGTACAGTCAGCATTTCGGGGTGCTCTTTGGCAAGTTGTGCCTCTGAACAGCTGGACTATGCAGTGAGACACAGGCCAAGGCGTTGCATGGTTTCAAACCAGCAGTCAATCTTTGACTCTCTCTCTCTCTCTCATGCACATGCACACACACACGCACGTACACACATACATATTCACACACACAGGGACTGGGAATTAAAGCATCCCAGTGTCATCATTAAGCTGGATCAGATGTGCTTATAAGCATGTGAGCTGCTCACCTTCTCTGAATTCCAAACGAAGTCCGAACCTTAAGTCAGGAAAAACTTAGAAAAACGAGTAACCTCATCACTCAGGCTCGTGTCTCCCAGGGGCCCCATCATTGATCGTGGAGGCTCATAGTTTGAGAAATTAAGCTGCAGGTCTTTGGAGCCTCGTCCCAATGTGAGCCTGGGAATAAGGATGAGAGAGAAGGTTCATATGCCCAAAGAGCTCATGGCCATCAGAGGAGCAGACTTGCCTGGTCATTAGTTTTCTCCCATGACCCCAGCTAAATCAGCCTTTCTTTGGGGCCCATTGTTGCAAGTTAAGAAGAAAACAATATGCCTTTTCATTCAAACCCAGAGGAAGGCTCACAGAAAAAAAATACAGAGCCTGGCATTTGATGGAGACCAGAAAGACAAATAATGCCTCATGCTTGGCTCTCTTAATTATCTGAAGGTCAATGAAGTCTAGCTAACCTACCCTTCATTATTTTTGACCCGTGCTTTCTGACTTTGGACAATGGAATTTGAAGCGCGGAGCTGGATGAAGGGCATGAGCCGATTTTCACATTGTTTTCAGGAGGAAGTGCCAGAGAGAGCCTGTGAAACTTCCGTTCCAGCAAGCCCAAGAGGTGGGGCTGATAATAGCTCACTAGTGTGTGTGTGTGTGTGTGTGTGTGTGTGTGTGTGTCTTAAATGCGCTAAGTGCTTCCTAGACATGAGCTCATGCGGCCTCGCGGCTCCCTGGTGAGGCAGGTGGAAAGCTCTGATGTCTGTTTTGCATGCGTTGAACAACCGCATGGAAAGCGGACCCGCCTGTGCCAAGCCTCAGACAGAGTCCCAGGTGTGGAGGGACTCGATTCCCCTCACACTCTCAGATCCGACAGACGAATACGAATGAGGTGCCTACTGCGTGCCCCGAACTGTTCTAAGTGAAATAGACGTACTGGGCAAGTGTGACTTTCTTCTTGAGGACCTAACGCTCTGAGGTCAAGAAATAAATCAATACCTGCCTGAAAAGAGGGTAACACGGCCCGCGGGGAGAGTCGGGCAGAGACCCTAAGTGCCACTGTAATGCCCACATTTTGCGTCTCAGGGCAACCTTGGTGGGAGAATATTGTGACCCCCTTTTCAAGGCTACGAATACAGCCTCTGGGATGCGCGGGCACCTGCAGAGGACTGCCATCGTGACCTTCGCCAGAGCAAGTCTCCACTGTCTTGGTTTTTCAAGACTCTGTTCCGAAGACTTGATCCTCCTTGGAGTCCTCCAGCCCGAACGCCGAGAGGACAAACGCGCGTCCTGAAATGCTGATGGCCCCTCAGAGATGCAGTGGGAGCCCCTAGATGTTCCCGGTGGGGCGGCTGATGGCCTCGCGGCGGGAGGGCGCGCTCCTGCCCCGTGAACTTGCGGCCGCGGTTCTTCCATTAACGAGCCCGTGGGTCAAACCAAGGGCAGAGGTGGAGCGGGACTCAGCACCGCCCTGGCCTCCCCGCCTGAGGGTGGCCGAGGGGAGCCAGGAGGGCCCGGCGGGGCGGGGAGAGGCGGTCCCCCCTGTCTCTCTGTCAAAAATAAAATAATAATAATAATAATAATGTGGAGGCTGAAAAGCCCATTATGGCTGGAGGGCGAAAATAACATTTTCATTCCAAAGTCTATACGAGACATCTTCCCATAGAAAATGATGAACTTGCACATCAGGAAATGCAAAGACTATTTAATCAAAGCCTTTAAGAAGATCAAACCTAATCATGAGATGCTAAAAAAATATACAAAGGCAGATAAGAAGGGGCTTGGGCTGCCTGACCAGAATCTGAAAATCACAAAAGAGACTTTTAGGTCCTTCCACGATAAGGGAAATGTGTCATTCTTTTTTCTCGCTCAGCAATCTAATTTACTCCCGACGCTGGCACGAGATGGGACTTAATAGCATGGCCGGTCCGACAGCCTGGAGACCGGCAATTCTCTGCCAGCCTCTTGTTCTCCATGTGGTCGTTACTGACTGTCCCCGTTTTCTTGTTTTGATGCCTTTGGGGTATGACTTAAAAAAAAAAAAAACGGAGAGAGAGGTGGTAGGGACATTCCAGAAGACACAAATGAGGAGATGCCATGGAAGGAATAAACAAGGTCAGAGGAGGATGTGGGGTATAGAATTCCCTCTCGCTGGTCTGAGGATTCAGATCTTCACTCTTCAGACCAGACCAGGACCAGCCCCACAGAGGGGCCCTGGGCAGAGAGTGGGGCACAAAGGAAGCCTATAAAGAAAACAGCGGTGGAAACAGCACCATGAGGGCAAGATCGAGGACTTAGGGCCAGCCAGGGTTTTAACTCAGTTGTGTGTCCCTTTGTGCCTAAAAGGTGAAGTGTGCCTGGCCCGGGGTACGTGGGGAAATCTTAACACCTGGCTACCACTGAGCATTTCATGTGCCAAGCATGAGCTAAGCACTTTCATAGGTAATATCTAATTCCCCACCACCTTCAAAACAAGCTTTCTTCACCTCGTTTTGCACACGGCTGGAAAGGTGAAGTCACTTGATAAATCTAAGTCATAGCCAGAAAAAGCCAGATGCAGAATCCACCTTAGAGCAGAGAAATTACAAAAGCTTATTACCTACTGAATAATCCCCCCTAGTTCCTTTCAATTCTAAAAACTTCTTTTTAAACCCATCTCCCACCCCCCCAAAATTCTAGAAATTTTACAGAAAAGTAATTGCAAGGTATGCACATATCCTTAGAGCCCCCAAGCAACTTTTCTCCAGCCCCAGAGGCTCTTGACTCTTATCTCAAAGAACTTACTATCAAAACCATTCCAAGACAGGCCAATGTGAGGGGTGGGCAAATCTTCACATGTTCAGGCTCCCACTTTTCTACTGAAAATAGAAAGAGATCAGCTCCCAGTGGTAGCAGCAGCCTCCATCGTTCCTGGCAGCCCCTCAAACTCCTTAGACTTTTTTTTTGGAGGGATTATTATTATTATTATTCAATGAATTTTATTATACTTATAGCTGAACAACAATCATCACAACCCAATTTTACAGCATTTCCATCCCAAACCCCCAGCCTATCCCTTCCTCCACAAGCATCTTACCCTTTTTGTAAAGTCTTCTTCCTCCAGCAAGTTTGCCAAATGACTGCCTTCCAATGTTTACTCTCCAGGCTCCTGATTAGGATGGCATTGTTGTTTAATCAGATGCCACCTGTAAAGGAAGCATGGGGTAGTTTCCCAGGCCCCTGGCAATCAGCTAGCAATGGCCACATGGACAGCGATGGACAGGGCAGAAACATCAGACACACAAAACCCAGTGAGAGCTCAGTGCATGAAACACACACACACACACACACACAACACAATGAGATCTCAGGGCATGAAACACACACATGCAAAACTCAATGATATCTCAGTGCATGAAACAAAAACATATGCATAAAACTCAATGAGATCTCAGTGCATGGAACACACACACAAAAGAACACAGTGAGATCTCAGTGCATGAAACACACAGATATGCATAAAACCCAGTGAGATCTCAGTGCATGAAACACACACACATAAAACACAATGCGATCTCAGTGCATGTAAGGAACATATACACACCCTTTTATATACATATTATGTAGATTAATAGTACTAATTATTAGAGCATAAAAATGTGCAGGTATGGTAAGAGGATGGGATAAAACAGAGGAACAGTAGCCACATAAATTTATTTAAAGAGGTTTTACACGTGGGAGGAAACGAGTTAAAAGCAGACTTGTGAACGGGGGAGAAAAGATGAAATGAGCCCTCCCTCAATAAGAAGTAATCATTAAGTAGTAATGAATTATATGGAACATGAGTTTTGATATGTTTATAATTTCACTGAGAATTAATAAATAATCCACATTAATAAAAAAAACAAAAGCAAACACTACAAGGCAGCCTAGAAAATGCCACTGCGAAGTTTTGCGCAATGCGACCTTTTCGTTCCAGCCATCTCCCAGGAGGAGTACTACCCTGGGGAGGAAAGAAAAGGCCCCAGGACAAAGGTGGGGCTTCGGTTCCTTGGCTTCTGTCCTGGCTTTTTCGGAGACCAGGTCAGGCCCAGGAGAACCCAGCAGGAGACACACAGGGCACACATTTCTGCCCCAGCATCACTTAGGAAGTTGCAAATGTGCTGACTACCACCCCAAAAAGGATAAAAGGTGAAAATACGAGACGGTATAATGTCTGCAAGTGCCTCTCTCTCTCGCCCAAACCCGTCACCTCCAGCGAAGGGAGTGGAAACAGGTACCAAGGAGGGTTTCTAAGGGGAGAAGTGCTGCATTTCAGAAATAGCAGGTGTGTATTTGCTGCCTGGTCCCCCTGCCCAGAAGGAATCGTCCTTCTGCAACTTTGGGATAGCCATTCTCATGCTCCTGAGAACAACTCTATTTTATAATCAGCCCATAGGCCTGGGGGCTCCCTGCTATAAGTAGCCTCCCACTACTTTGGTAAAATTGCCTTTAATCTTCTCGTATCACATATGCATAATCAGTAGCGCTTAGGGATTATGGATCCAAATCCTACAGGAACCACTGGGACACCAATGACCAGAGCGGGGGTTCTGGATGACAGGAAATTTAGACAGTTATCTGCACAGCGCTTCTATTTTCTCTTCTGTGTAGCTGGATGTGGTTTGGGGAGCGCGGGTTACTAAACCCTCTCTCTGCACTAAACCTTTCCACCTTCAGGATCTCACTTAATCCCTACAACAAGCCTCCAGGGTCGATAGCTTTATGATTATCGTTACTTTAGCAAAGAGGCAACCACCTTGTGTAAAATCAAATAGCCAACGGGGTTTGAGTCAAGGGCAGATAAGTCTGATCCACAGCCCAGACTCTCCACCACTGACAAGAACCCTGATGCCAGACGCAGATGGCACAAAGGGAGGTTTGCTCTTTGGAAAGCACTTTGGAAGAGGGATGTGTGGAAAGGGCCAGTGTATATGATGAGTTAAGCATTCTCTGCAGAGGTTGACCCATGTGGTGAAAGCAGAACAGGTCCCAGAGCTCAGGGTGTTGTGCAGAGGGTGAGGCTGGCTCCGGCCGTATCCTGGGGACAAAGGGTTGCCCTGCTGAGCACACCGATGCCCAGCTGGCTGCAGACCCAGCTCTTTGGGCCTTCAGTAGGAAGGGAAAGCGGGACAGCTTGACCTTGGTGTGCCCTCCATCCATCCCCCACCCCATCTTGCCCTGCAGTTCCCCCTCCTCATCACCGATTTAAAGACCCAGCCCGAGGAACATCTTCATCTGTGCTCTTTTCATCAATATTCTGATCTGTTGGCCTTTGTGTCCTTCCCTTAATCTTGGATCTTGTTTTCCTCCTTCTCCCTATCCCCCCCCTTTCCCTTTCTGTAATATCCCCTTACTTCCTGCTCTAGTTTCTCATCTATTTTTCTCTCCTGAGATAGCAAAGAGAAAAAAAAGAATGAGAATGGGAGAGATCCTTTGCATCTCCCTGAATGATTCATTATTTGATTTTTTTTCATTACATTCTTTGAATGAGCTTCATAAGATCTATGGTAACTAGATACCCCATTTGTGTCAAATGCTCTTTTGATATGTTGGCACTGACTAAATAAGCATTTCAGAGCATCTTCATCTCCCTTTCTCTATTTCCTAAAGCTGATGGTTTAGGGTTTCCAGCTAAAGAGAGGAGAAGAAAGGAAAAAGAGAAAAGATTTGCAGAAAGGTCAGACACCCAGAGAGCAGACCCTTTTCTGGTCCCTGGGTTGTTCAGACTTTTCTTTCTTTTGGGAAAGAGGGAAGTCAGGGAAGAAGTTTAGAACATGTCACCCCAAAATATGCCACTTCGGCATGTTAATTATTTTGAGCTGATGGCACTTGAGAAATAGCAGCTACTGGAAGGGGCCTCTTCCCTCTTCTTTTCTACTGTCAAATTTTTAAAAATCAGTCATTTAAAATTTTCGAGATCCATTTGTCTTCACTGAATGATTCATGAATAGGGCAGCATTCCACCTAACCCGCTGAGAAGATCTCTGAGGAGTTATATAAAACGGAAGGCTTTTATAGGCTGAAGGCGAAACTGACAGTACTATGGTCTGAACCTATCCGGAACCCAGATCGGGACTTGAACCCATGTGCCGAGACTCGAACCCAGCCTAAACTCAGATTGGGACTTAAACCCACGGTTTTAAGTTAGAATCACTCACCTTGTGTCTGGACTCACTGAAGCTCAGGTTCTTCATGTCTCTGCACAGAAGGAATTCAGGGAGTGACAAAATGATAGGAAAGAAATAGATTTATTAGGATAGGACACTTGTGAGAGATGCAAGTGGGCGGGCACGGAAGCTCTGTCCCCAGGATCCCGTGGGCTACAGTTTTATCCTCCAAGGGGAGTGAGGGTTTGGAAAGGCCCGCCTCCTCCTTTCTGGGAGTAGCAGCTCCTCCTTGGTATCTGGTCAGGTGTGTATTCAAATCAGCTGAAGGGCGGTCCTCAAACTCCTGCCCTTGGTCTGAACCTGAATGCAGACCTCACCCCATCCCCAGCCCAACCTGAGGCAATTCTTGCACTTCCTCGAGTTAAGCAAGCCTACCTTGTTCTGATGGCTTTTTTGAGCAATTTATTTACATACAGTGATCTCCAAATGTCCCCCAAGTTTTCCTTGTTCTCTGTGGTCCTTTATTGGGACTTCTACAGCCACCTGTGCCTACTCCATCCCTATCAAAGGGGGAAAAGAGTAGGTTGTTTCAGACTTAGGAGGCCTACCTACAGGGGGTGAGAGGGAGCTAGGTGGCAGATTAGCTCATTGGCGCCAACCAGAAAATTCCAGACTGACTTGTTAAGATCACAGCCCTGGGAGGGACTGTAACTACAATTAGGTTAGGTACTAAATCTTGACTTACTGATGTGGGGCTTAGCACAATGACTTCCTGCTGAGTCTGTCATTTCCTTTTTGGAACTATCTAAAAGCAGGGACAACTTTGGCCATGAAAATGTGCTCTCTCTCTGCACTGGAAAGAAAGAACATTCTTATCACCAGACACTGGGAGTCAGCACCAAAATGGACCCATACAAACAGATTTACCAAAAGGACCCTGGTCTTCTGTTAAGTTTCCCCCAGGTATTTCCCTAGTCATTTTTCTCACGAGCTACCACCCTTAGAAGCTTAACCTCCATTTCCTTTGTCTTATCATTTCTCCAGAAATTTATCTTTCTTTGATAAAAAGTATATAAGCTCTCACTCTGAACCTCCCTGTCACGTCTTCGTTTTTCTTATGAAGGTTCCTATGAGTGAAAAAAACATTAAATAAAATGTGTATGCTTTTCTTCTGTTAATCTGTCTTTTGTCAGTTCAAACCATAAGCCTAGCCACAAAACTAAGAGGGTAGAGGAAAATTCTTTGTTCTCCTTTACAGCAGCAATTCAGTGTTTTGTACACACATACACACACACACACACACACACACTTCATTTTCCCTGGGAATGTCAGAGCTGGAAAGCATGAGATCATGTAGACAGCCCAATCATTTTTGGAACTACAGAGACTAAGACCTAGGGAAGCAAAATGACTTCTTTAAACTCATAAAACCCATTCTTGTTTAAACTGGGGCTAGAATCCAAGCACCCCGGCTCTTGCTAGGCAATGTCCTTTCCACTGACCCATCTAGAAACGGAGCTCTGAATCTTTCTGCCTTTCCCTGTAGTAATCATTTTTGACTCTATTTTCCATGAACTTGACTGAAGCCTTCTTAAAGCTATTTCTGGTTTCAGTGTCATGCTCCCAAGCACAAGCCTAAAGCCACTGGGACAGAGGGAGATGGGGCCAGGAAGGGTTTTATTTTTATACTTGCTCAGATTCGTGACCTCTTTCTTTCTGAGGGAGTCAGAGGCCTTGAAATTTAGGAAAGAGATGTAGAGGTGCAGGACTTTGTCTTGGGAGGGGCCTCCTGGCCAGCCGTTAGACTTTCCTGGAAAACGAATTATCCTTTCTCCCACAGATAGAAGTTGGCAGCCAATGGAGACATAGAGGGTATAATCTGGTCTGACTCTGCTCTTGGGCACCTCTCCACTTCTTCCACTGTGGCATCAGTGAATTAAGAGTCAGAGTTGCTAGTCAGTGGATGTCTCAGCAGAGGCCCCCACTTGCATCAGTGTTTGTTCACCCCTGGCAGACAGACATGGGGCCGAACTACCCAACCAGCTCCTAAATATTCTAAAAATAGTCGGTGGCAAGCAATGGGTTATCTCCAGCACAAGATCATGAGAGAGTCAGGAATAGAACCCAAGGGTCCTGATTTCCAGGCAACAGAGTAAGCTCCGCTTTGTTCTGGGAGAGCTTTTCTTTGCTTCAGCCAGCTGTTCAGAACCTAGAAAATTTTTCGTATGTCTCCTGAAAATCAAAAGTTGGGAAAGGTCTTCTTTTTAATGATCGCGGACCCCCTCCTGTTAATTTCTCGGCAAGCTGGCCTTTCATTTTACCCGAGGTTCAATATAAAAGGACTTGGTTAAGGTAGAGGAAGAGATAGGAGGGAAAAGATAACCATCCAGCTTGGGGCTGGATTCTTTCCCTGCAAACTAGGAAGATACCAGCTGCTTGGGGGATTTGCATAATTAGAGGAGCCTATCAGTGGGGAGAAACTGGGGTGACTGGGGTGGAGGAAGGCTGAGGGATGGGGGGACAGGGAGGTGAGGTGTGCTGCAGTGAAGAGAAAAAGCCTTTGGTGCCACGGCAAAGAGCCCAGCTGCTCCCTTTCAACTTTTTTTTTTTTTTGGTCTTCGGTCATTTTAGGGCCGCACTCATGGCATGTGGAGGTTCCCAGGCTAGGGGTCTAATTGGAATTCGCCACAGCCACAGCAACGCGGGGATCCGAGCCGCGTCAGCCACCTACACCACAGGTCAGGGCAACACTGGATCCTTAACCCACTGAGCAAGGTCAGGGATCGAACCCGCAACTTCATGATTCCTAGTCGGATTCTTTAACCACTGAGCCACGAAGGGAACTCCAGCGACTTTAAACTTTGCTCTGTCTTCTCTGTGACCCTTTAGGGGAAGGAGGGCTCGCAATCTGCATTTAAATGCAATGATTTCAGAAGGCACAGAGTAGAGTGTAGGCTTTTACCCTCCCCTCCAGGAGAAGGCTTTAGAGGCATGAAAATTGATGGCCGCTCCCTGCAAAAGCTGAGGACAGTCCCCACCCACCTCCATCAGTCCCCAAAAGGCCACGGGCTTCTGCGATTCGGTCTCAGGGATGCAGAAGGCCCTTTGCTCAAAGGAAGGATCAGAGGCTGTCTGGAATTCCACCATTTAATCCAGTGGAACTTCCTCCTGTGCTGCTCTGATCTGTCCTTCAACCACAGATGTCTCCGGAGGGGTAAAGGGTCTGAGCAAGGATCAGTCATTTACATCCAGGAATGACTGGGGGCCTTGAGAAGAGGTTCCCATCCTTTTAAAAACATTTAAAAAGCGGCTGATGGCCGGCAGGCACAGTGCTGGCCTCTCGGAATAAGGCAGGGCCTGGCCTGAGGAAAGCCACAGGGAGTAAGTTCTGCTGCTTCGGGTGAGGTGAGAGGGCATGAAGCGCACACAGAAACTGAGCCCAAGGGAAGGGAAGGGATGGCAGAGCGGGAAAAGGCAGCTGGGGAGCCGCGAAGAGGCACCTTTACGACATGTTTATGACTTTCCTTTTTCGGCCAGGGCTGGTCCTGCTCCCTGCTCGGCTCCCCGGGAGGGGAGCCACCTGTCCTCTCCTGCCACCACCGAAAGGAGAGTCACGGCCTGGGAAGGAACTGTTCCCGTCAACCAGGATGCCATTTTCCGAGCCCTCTGCCTCCCCGGCCCGGGGCAGCGTTCCTGCAGAAAGCGTCCAACCCTCTTATTAAAATCGCCCCTCCGGTTTGCTTGGTCAGCACGTGAAGGAATGCGCCTTTTCATTAAGATTATTTCTATTTCTGACAGGCCCCCCGGGTGGGTCACAGGACGGACGCCACCGCCGGGTGCTGACAGCTGTGCTCCTGACACCATCGGTCCAGCAATTACTGTGGGAGCTGGCTCTCCGCACGCCTGTGTCGCCTGGGGGCCCGGGAGGCCCCGTAAACCCTCCAGGTGACTGTGGGCGACAGTTGCAGGGCGGTGGGGGGCAGGACGGGAGTGAGATGGGGGGCAGTTTGTGTGAGAGACCCTGGCAAACACCCCGCCTTTGGCTTTCTGAAGAGATGAATCAGGCTCCCCGGGGGGCGGGGAGTGGGGTGCGGGGGACGGAGGATGGGGGGCCCTGTCTCTACCAGCCTGGAAAATTCCCCGCAGAAACAGTCCTTTCTCAACTAGACGGGCTTCTGCTGTCACCACAAGTGCCCCCAAGTTAAGATCTTCGCTCCATCCTTTCCTTCTGAGGGACAGCTCGGGCCTGGTCACGGGACCTCAGAACATTTATAAGTATCGTGGAGTCAGGCGTGGGACAAGGCTCCTTGTCAGAGGATGGAGGGGTGTTGGAATGTCCCACAAATGTCCCAGGAAGGACCCCCTTGACCCTCACCATCCGGCAGGCAAGAATTTAGGATCTGCCAGATAGATGAGCAGAATTTCCAGCACAGGAGCTGCCGGTCACGCGGACCGCGGGCCGGGCTGCAGCGCTGCTTTCCGGCCAGTGAAGCATTGATTGGAACCGCCTTCACGCAGGAAAGATCCGTGTTCTGATTACTTATTTTTTACCTGAGGTAGATCCCATGCAGCTGTGGGATCTTCCCAAGGTCCCTCAGAGACAGAGAAGGGGAAGGGAGCCCTGGCCTTCCTCCCATGACCCAGGGACTCCGCTGAGCCCACGTCCTCTGTGTTTAGGGTGTGGGTAAGAGGGACGCCACGGGACAGATGCTGCACCTTCCAGGAAGCCAGGCTAGATTCTGGGGGGAGGAGGCCGGCTGAGGTCCCGCTGCCTGGGGCTCCCAGCCTCCTGCTCACCCTCGCTGGCCACCGGCCGTCCAGGGAGCACAGTGCTGGGCTGCGGGAACAGAGTGGGCTCCCCTGGGGATACGTGACAGAGCTTCTGTAGTGGCTTTTCTGGTGCCAAAAAAGACACTTTTCAGGGTTGCTTCTCCTACAAGTCATCTCTGTCTTGGGGCAGGTGTCGGGAACTCTCAGCCACCAAGACGGCTGTGTTTACCCATCTAAACATTCATGTGTTCTTCGGTGTTGAACACGGCTGGGCCAACCGAGTGGGCCCCCCAACCCCAGTGTGGGGGGATGCAGAGACGGGCAGGACCAGACCTGCCCGCGGGGAGCTTTCCACCGAGCAGAGGCCACAGCGTCTCTCC
The DNA here is from genome assembly GCA_004024745.2 of Catagonus wagneri. Classification (NCBI taxonomy): domain Eukaryota; kingdom Metazoa; phylum Chordata; class Mammalia; order Artiodactyla; family Tayassuidae; genus Catagonus; species Catagonus wagneri. Next base: position 5,730,825 of record PVHT020000113.1, read on the forward strand.
ATCTTCATGGAGCAGCCCTGTCAGCGTTCTTTGTGCTTCCCAGATGTCCTATCCTAACTCAGACCAAGTCCGTGGGGTAATTGCTGAGTGGTCCAAGGTCACACAGGTCAAAGGAGCCGTGATTCAAAGCAGAGCCTCTGCCAGCAAGGTCCCGCCCTCAGCCACCACGCTGAGCACAGGTACCCAGCCCAGGGTAGCATCGGTACCCAGGGGCGCGAGGGCCTTTCAGAGAAAGGAGCCTTCTCTTCTCCTGCCTCGGTCTCTGCCAGGCAGGTTTGGAGAGCGGCTTCCTGATGTGCCACCAAAACACCTGGCGGCTTTCCTAGGCCAGCTTAGGGACGGGGACAAAAGGATGCTCCACTCAGGGTGGCCCCTAGTTCCCACTCCCTGGCTTCCGGATACCAGGCTCTCTGTGTCTAGAGGTGAGAACAAGAGTGAGGCTGGGAGGGGCCTTAGAGATAATCTAGTCCAGCCCCGTGTCCTGCTTAGTGGGAAGGAAAGAGGCTCAGGTCAACTTACCAAGCGTCACAGTCAGAGTTTGCAAAGCAGGATCCCTGCCCTGGTCCCCTGAGTTTCACCTGCTTCCCTGGCTGGAGCTCACCGGGGAAACAGCGAGTCCGTCTTCTTAAAGACAGTGACCGGCTTTAGCGTGTACTGTCTGCGAGCTCAAACTGGGGATGAACAGAGAAGCGCTGATGCGGGGTCTTAGCTTCTGTCAGTCTCACCTCTTTCCCAAGCCCGAGCTGGCTGTACCCTGGATTCCGAAAACTCCTATACAAAGGGACGCTCTCTCTGTTGATTAGCGGGGCGCTTTAACCTAGCCAGCCACCTTTACTGAACACAGCCCGCTAAGCTAAAGGTCTGGGGGTGGTGGTGGAGATTGATTGCACAATCCTTGCTCTCCTGGTCGAGGGACTGAGTCTTTGGGAACACCTGGCCTGGAGTTTCTCTCTATGGTCTGGTGCCCACCTTCCTTCTTCTCGGCCCCATCTGCAAAGGTGCAGCCAGGAGTGACGTGGGGATGTTTTTGAGACTGAGCACATCTGGCCATCGAGGAGGGAGGGGGGTGTTAAAAAAGCTCCTGATGCCACAGGACCCGGAGTCACGCTGGACTTTGAGTTTGGGGGCGGGGGGGCTGTCTCCTGAGTGGGAGCGGTTGTGGAAGGAGCAGGGGACTGACGGGGACAGCTCTGAGGGACAGAACCCCTCCCCCCTGAAGAGCAAGGAGGGTGATTTAATGGCCGGAGCCAAGCACCTGATTCAGCAGAAGGCCTTTGTTTTATGGCACCTGGTGAAACTCAATCATTCCCAGGGAGGGCCTCTGCCTGGGAAGGGGGACATTCAGGCTCTTTTAAGTTAAGATTAAATTGCTTACCTCAGCAAATGAAAACTAACCACCACCGCTGGCCTCCCATTGGCGGGGCGCCTGTTGAGGAAACTCAGCCTTTCCAGTGGGGAAGCCTTGAAAGCCTGGACGGGAGGAGCTTCTCGGGGTGGCCACGCTCTAGGGCGACCCGTTGACTCTGACATTTCAAAGGATACATTTCTTGCTGGGGCTTATTTTCTCTCCGAGTTGGCCCAGAAGGGGGGACAAGGAGCGAAGACGGGAGCTCAGGTTTCCCAGGAGCTGTGTCGCTGGCTCGTCGTGCTAGCTCTCGAACAACTGACAAATCATTTCGGCCCCGTGCACCCATGTCAGCTTTCTGAGCTTTCATTCTGGAAAGCCTGGGAGCATCTCCATCCTCGCCCCCCCCCCCACCCCGACCCCACTGCAAGGGCACCCTGGTCCTGCATGTTCCCGCCCAGAGAAGGAGCTGATGCTCCCCAGGGTGGTTCAAATTCTCCGCTTCGAGCATCATCGTCTCGAAGGCAAATGCAACTGAGGTCAACGCCCCGGCAGACAGCCCGTTAGTTTGGCTTAGTAACAATCGCCGAGACTGAAAATGAGGCTCAGCTTCCACGATCGTCACACGCATCACACTGTTGAATCATGACCATATACCAGCGCTCCCCTAAGCTCTCTGCGAACAATGTCTGTCTCCCTTCTTTTCTTTCTTTTTAAAATGCTCACTGCAGCTCTCAGGCAGGTATTCCATTTAGCCTTCAGAAAAGTTCAGTCGTGTATCCAGGATTACACCCCAAATAAGTCCAAGCCAAACCCAGGTCATCCGACTGTCTCCGGCTTTGCTACCCACTGGTGCTTGCAGCCGGGGGAAGGGAACGCCAGAGGCGGGAGTTTTGCCTCAAGCGGAGCTAGAGAGAAACAAAAGAGCATGACTGAGGGAACAGTGGAAGTCCCTGGTGTGACACAGACCTGGACTCCAGCCCCAACTCTGACATAGTCTCCACTTCTTCGTGTGCTCTGTGGCAACTCACTGGTCTCCATCAGTGTCCCTATCTGGTGACAGGAAGAGTGACGCCCCATTCACCACCGCCTTCTCAGGTCTCTGCTTAGGGTTTCTTCTCCGAAGCCTTCCCTGACCTTTCACCCCATACCCTTTAAAGGCAGGGATGTGTCCTGTCCACAGTTACATCCTCACGCCTCATAAACCTTGAATGACACCCAGACACCGGCTTCTCCCGCTCCCCAGGAACGCTGCGGTCACCCTGTGTCCCAGGGACAGCCGCCTTCCTGTGCGCCTTCCTCACCCACCTTGGCTTTTGACAGCCAGGCAGATAGTTTTCAAACCGCTTTTGTTTTTTGCTAAACAAAGAGGGAAAAAAAATGTTCACGTCATTGTTCGCTGTGCTGTTCCTTCCCCCCATTAGCTCTGCTAAGATGCACCCGAAGAAAAGGAAATACAATTGCATACAATTAGCAATGGAAATTATTAATAGGAGCAAGAGATTCAATCCATTCTACAAGCAATGCCGTAGTGATTTTAGTAATTGATAGTAATTAAGCACTAATTAATTCATTTCCTAGCTAATGTATTTACTTTATTTATGGGTGTTCACTTTAATTACACTTGTTTGCGTTCCTTGGGTTAAGTAATACCAATTTGCTCTGTTTTCTGAAAATATTTAGTTGGGCTTCTTTAAGTCATTCTTGGAGAACATGCGAGAACAAAGACCAATTGCATTAGTTTTCCGCTGAGCACAGGGATCTCTCACCTCGGAAGGTGAGGCTGAGGGAGGGTCAGGTTTTGCTGCCTGTCCACCAGATTCCGCTCCGCTTCCCTCCCCTGGTTTGGTCCAGCTGTCTGACAAACACTTTCTGCGAGTTCTTCTTAGAATCTAGACTATGGGCATCTGTTCCCCCATGGATTTGAAATGTCAGGGAAGGAATGAAAATCCCACCTCTGGGCCTCATTTTGGAACGAGGGTGAAGATCTTAAAGACACAGGGCAGGCATGTGTCTCTTCTGCAGACTCAGAGGCTGTGAGCTGCTATGCTGGTTTGCCTCCCAGATGGGAACTGCTATGGAAGCCTTACCCCGACCCCGGTCCAGCCACTCAGCTGATGCTCACATGTCTCTCAACTGCCCAGAGAGAGGGGGCTGAGACCCAGCGACAGGCCTGAGCTGTCAGGCAGGGAGAGTGCTGGGCCAGTCTTCACCTCCAGGCACGTGGGGTCTGTGGCAGCTGCTGCCGGGGTCCCACTTGTGGTAACCCATCTTTTCAAGGAGGGCAGGAGGCGATGGAAATAACCGCACAACCGACTTGTGACAGAACCCTATTTGAAGTTCAAATAGCTGAAAGAATTGTGGTGGAGAAGGAGTCGGGGCTGGTCCTGGAGGAAAGCCCCATCCCTGCCCAAGGACCACCCGTGCTGCACTGGACAGCCAGGAGCTGGGTGCACACAGAGGCTGGAGGGACTGCAAGCTCCCACCTTGGCTGCTGGAGCCTCTTCTCCACGAGAGAAGCTTCGACTTGCAATCCCCTCAAGACGTCCTATAGACAGTCCTTCCATCCCATTAAACGACTGCCTCGCTATTTTCTGAAATTGAAAAGGGAAGGATTTCCAACTGCACCAGTAAAAGGGATGTACGCGAATTTTAATGAAAATAGCTTGTGTGTGTGCGCGCGTGCCATCTAGAGATACGCAGAGGTGTGTGGTTCAGTTTCATAGGCGTGCAGTGTAGGATTTGCATCTGCTAAGCAATTCAGGATCCAGAAAAGTAACTTCCGATAGAAGAATCCCATTACCAGTCAGCCAGCTGTGAAATACAGTACCTGTTCCATACTTTAGGAGGAAAGTCCTGTTTTCATCTACACACACACACACACACACACACACACACACACACGACCCTGGTATATACCACCAAGGGAAATCAGGTAAGAATTCGTGAAAGAGTCCCTGAAAGGAAAAAAAAAATCAAAGTTCTTTGACTTTAGCTTTTCTATGAACTAGAATGAGATTTCAGGACCAGAATTTTTAACATGCTGTTTTATAATTAAGGAAGAAAGGGAGGGAGGGAGGGAAGGTGAGAGGGAGGGAGGAAGGAAAGAAAGAAAAGAATTCTTGCAGACACAAAGGAGTGTGAGATCTATAAAAAGCTGTCATGAAAAATAATAATTATAGGAATAATGTGCACATGACCAATATGTAGGCCAAATTGTCTCACCCTGTCTCCTTCTCTCGTCATCTTTGCGGTAGTGACATTTAAGCATTGACTGCAGTTACATCCCCTGAGCCATTGATCACTGGGATTTGGCTCTGAGAGTGTAATGTTAACTAAACTTTAAGGAAATGAACGTATGAAAGCAAAAAGAAATCAGATGGAATATAATGGAAGAAAAATAATGGGGCATTACTGAGAAGGTAAGTCCATTATATTATTTGCTGTTAACCGTGATCCTTTACCTTGGTTTCTTATCCCTAAAATAGATTCTCTCTCCATTCGGTGTGAGTTGTGTATTTGAACAAATGTAGGTAAGGGGATTCCTGACCCAGAAAAATAAGTGGGACACAGCCACCCGTCTATAAGGGGAACAGTTCTAACTGGCATTCAAGCACACACACCCCCATTCTGTGTACACTCTGCAACAAGCACATATTCAGACTGGCTCTCTATTTAAAGTGAATTTCATAATCAAGAGTCTAATTACTGAAAGGCCCTCATTGACATGAGATGGAAACTGGAGCAAAGCAAGTGACCTGACAATTCCACGCCTAATAAAAGACTAGGAGCCTAAATGAAGCAAAATGAGCTGAGGGCACAGACAGAATCTAATCAAGGTTCAGAACCAAGTTAAGGGTTTGAGGAATCAACATAACAATCAAGAAAATATTCAGTTATGGAGTTCCCGCCGTGGCTTAGTGGTTAATGAGCCCTACTAGGAACCATGAGGCTGTGAGTTTGATCCCTGGCCTTGCTCCACGGGTTAAGGATCCAGCGTTGCTGTGAGCTGTGGTGTGGCTGGGATCCCGCCTGGCTGTGGCTGTGGCATAGGCTGGCAGCTACAGCTCCGATTCGACCCCTAGCCTGGGAACCTCCATATGCTGCGGGTGTGGCCAAAAAATGACAAAACACACATACACACACAAAAAGAAAATATTCAGTTGGGTATGTATGTGTCTGATACGTCATGTTCCACTTAGGGCTGGCTCACTCCTCACTGACAATTTCACTTGATTTCTATTCCCTGCCTATGTAATTCTTTAATCCTTTTCCTATATGTTCTCTCGTAACAATGACATTCACTTATAAGGCTTCAATGATCACCTCAATACATATGGTTATCCAATTTAACTTCAGCACTGAAATCAATCCCAAGAACCACTTCCAAACGCCAGTAGGGCTTGTGATCTTCTCCATTTCAATGTTGCCACCAGAACTTTAAACTCAATTCTTTCCAGTCTGCACTCACCATTCCTTGTACAATTCATCAAAAAAGAAATGAACGTCTCTGTGTATGGCCTGTGTCTGTTATGCCACCTCCATCATCGCAGGCCCCGAACCCTCATCAGCCCCCTCCTCTTCCTCTGCAGCTGATTTATGTTTGAGTTTCGTCAACACTGGTTCTACGATATTTCCTTTATCTGTGTCTGCCACCGCCCTATTCAATCATTCCCCGTCTGTCTTCGGGGTTCTTGGAATAGCCTCTTAGCTGTTCTGATGCCTCTAGTCTTCTACATCTTTAATCGTCCTACAAATCCCTGCCAGAGTCATCTTCCTAAAGCCCTGCTCTGATCATCTTACTGACCTGTCTCCTGGTTCCCTCTGACCAAAACAAAATGAACCCAACAACTTCATCATCTACAGCCACAGCCACAGCCCCCGCCATAATCGAACATACATTGACCGCATCACCTGCTGATCCCGTCCCCCACCTTGAGCGTTTCAGCCAGAGGAGACTGCCTGCCACCACTTCTGTGTCTGCGCCTCCGTGCCTGGGGCTCACCTGGCCTGGAAGGCGGTGCCCATGGGCACAGATGCAAATCTCTAACTCAAATGCCTTCTCCTCCTAGAAGTCATCACTGGTGTCCAGCTGAAAGCAATGGTATATTCATCTGCTCTCACTTATCTGCTGTTTTTTCATGACCTGATCACTGTCAACTTTATATCAAAGTTGCGTAATGGCATCTCGTCTCTTTAGGAAACAGGAAGCCCTTGAAATCAAAGCCAGTATCTTCATATGTACAACCGCTGTTTACCACACATCACTCACTTTGTGCCTTCTGCGCGGCCCATGCTTAGCACGAACTGGATTGGTGATCATATGTGAATAAATACAGGGGTGTGAACACTCATACCTGCACAATAAACATGCAGCATTTCATGGCGACAAAAACATGAATCAATCACTATATCAATCAATCGCTTAACCACAAATTTGCAAGGTTCCCACGGTGAGTGCCATGGGTATATAATTGCCTGCCCACATGGCCTCATGCTTCCAAAGACAGAGAAATGAATTCTTTGAACAAATGGGCAAAGACTGTTTCTCCGAGCAGTGCAAGGCCTCCTCGCATGGGCACCAGCATAAAAGAAGGTGGAAGCACTGACACTGGTGTGAGAACATCAGACCGGATGAAAGAGTGGAGGGGACTGGAAGAAATCCACATGCACTGGATAGTTATGAGAGCAAGGGCGGGGGCCAACCCAACCTGCTGCTGTTGGGCTGAAGCAATCCAGCTCAAGAATGTGCTTCAGAGGGAAGAAAACCAAACTGCAGACAGCCCCACCATGGCTCTTTCTGAAAATACACAGCAAACAACATTGGCATGCCCGGCATGGAGCTGTGTGTGCGTGTGGACAGCATGGGGACAGATATGGGAATGAATGAATGAGTGAATTCAGGGCACCCTGATAAATTCCCCCTGGGATAAAATCCAAACGTCTGCTTCTAAGAGATAAACAGAAAACCCTGCTCCTCAGAGGCATGGCCAGTGGCTCTGCACCACACTAATCTCCTCTGCACCGGGTCCCAGGCACCACGGCAAATGTGTGTCCAAAAATAAAAAAATTTTTTTAAAAAATGGAGGCAGAGAAGACAAACTCACTAAAGGCAATATTGTGACTTCAAATACTCTTTGCAGTTTGGATGAAAGGAGCCCAAATGATGTCGTTTCAGAGAGGGTAGAGCAGCAAGAGCCGAGAAATTGATTATGTTGGCTGGGAAGGCGGGGAGGACTCCCTGGCAGAAGGGGTGGGGACCGAGCAGCTGCCAGGGAGCGCATGATGCCCCAGGTCTCCCACGTACTCCCTTCCCTCTCGCCGCCGCTGAGCGCTTTTCCATTTTTTGTGTCCTCTGATCTTCTAAGCAGAGCAGAGAAAAGCGGCACAGGCCAGTGTTCCTAGGACGTTGATGTAAACATCACCGGGAGGATGTATTAAAGCCGGATTCTAACGGCAAGTCCGAGGTGGGGCCTGAGACTCTGCATTTTTACACTCCCCCAGGGGAAGAAGCCGAGGCCGCCCATTAGGGAACCACACTTTGAGCAGCACGGCTTTATGGGAGGGTGCTGGGTCTGAAAGGCTTGAATCAACGAACCCAGATTATTGGTTCTTCCTTTGAAGAGTCGTCATTTCACGTTCACTGCTAGAATTTCAAGTACAGGGTAAAGAGAGGTCAGCGGGGGTTCCCATGTAGGTCCAAATGGTCTTTAGCTCTGATGGGCACCATCGGCTCAAGAGAAGACTTCCTGTGCCTGTGAGGTGACCTTGCACATGTCCCAGATGCTGTAAATGTGTCGCCAGATGTGAGCAAAACCAGAGCTCACCCTCTGGTCCCTCACTATGGCCCGGCCAAAGGAGCCAGAGAATCCTTGTTTTGATTGATGGGGCTCTCGGAAAGCCCCCCAAAGTCCCAGAGCACAAAGACACCAAAGGAAGCTGGTTTGCCCTGTGACCCAGGCAAACTGTACTCCTCCTGTTTTCTGCAGAATCTCGGACACTTCAGGATGGGACTCCAATGCCCCACTGCGGACCCCGAGCTTTGGTTCAGAGTTTACAGGAAAGGCCAGTTCCTCACGGACCAAGCGCAAGGCCAGCATCCCACCATCTAAACACATTCCTTTGGGACCGTCAGTCCTTTTGAGCCTCAGAATGCGGGACATACATACCATGGATTGTTATTCAGACCAAAAGGAAGGCAGTCCTGTCACGTGCTACCACATGGATGAACCTGGAGGACACTGCACTTAAATGCACTAAATGAAATAAGCCAGACCCCAAAAGACAAGTAACATATGATTCCACTTAGATGAGGTCCCTAGAGTCATCAGATTCACAAAGACAGAAAGTAGAATGGTGGTTGCCAGGGGCTGGGAGGAGGGAGGAAGGGGGAGCCACTGTTTAATGGGGGCAGAGTTTCAAGATGAAAAGTGCTCCGTGGATGGTTGGTAGTGATGACCACACAGCCACATCAATGTGCTTTGTGTCACTGAATGGTACACTACTGAAAAGGGTTAAGAGAGTAAATTTTATGTGTATTTTATCACAATGAACACGCGGAAAAAGTGTTTTTCTAACATGATCATCGTTCCTGGCAGAAATGTTCAACACTTTTAAATTCTAATCATTTAACACCATCAGGAAATATTATGTATTAGATTTCTTGCGACAACCAGCTGATACAAAGCTCTGCTAGGATGAGGTGAGGAAGACGCAGGAGGGGTAGACAAGGACCCCAAAGACAATGGGGGGGACCACCAAAGGCTACCTCTGCCTGCTTCCCAGCTATGAGAAAAGCCAGGCCTGTTTGTCTGTTTCCACCTGTACCCCCTGGGCCCTGTTGTTGATGGGGGTGGGGGCGGTTCCTGCACTGACCTCAAAACTCTCCCGGCCTCTGAAGGCTCCCTGGCCAGGGAAGGTCCTTCCTGCCAGCCCCGCCCCCACGCTAGGGCTGAGCTGTGATTGGCTCATAGAGCAGCGGGCCTGCCAAGCTCCCTGGCTGTCTCACGGGAAGTGGCTTAGGGCAGAGGGACTTGGTCCCTCGACTTTGCAACAGCTCAGCGCTGAGACCTCTTCGCTGGTCCCATTCTCAACAGGCTCACGGAGACGATGACAAAGAAGAGCTCCACTGTCCCGCCACCCCATGCCCCTGGCCTCGTTGCCAGCCCCCAAAACCTTCAGAGACAGCAAACCTCCCGGAAAAAATTGAATCCTCCCCAAACACCCTTTAATTTTATCCACTTGGCTTAATGAAAGTTCCGGTATTAATGACCTCAGAGACTTTTCGTCTGACAGTTCTGCTGGTAACTAAACCTTGTGCTATTTTTCACCCACCACCCCCACCCCCACCCCCGCAGCCCAAAATCTCAAGCATCGCCTCTAATCTTATTTTCTATTTCTGGGCTCTATTGCATTAGCACCTTTTTATTTCTCCTGGCATGTTTGACGGTGAGTTCAGGCTAGTGAGAATCTTCTCTTTGTGCTGGCAAATGGGGATTGCATTGGTTGTTTTAGAATAATGACTTAGAGTTAAAATTACCCCCGGGGTGTCATCATTACATGGGTGCCGCTTTCTCCTTTGACAAGGTGGAGCGGCAGGGCCCGGGTGGCCTAGAGGAAGTCGCTTGGAGAGAAGGAGAGAGAAGCAGATTATGTGCCCAGAGCCCTCTGCCCCCTCTCCCCAGCATGAGGACGGGGATCAGAGGGGTTATTTGGGGAAGAGAGCTTTTCGTACCCGTCGCCCCCATCACATGCCTGCTGGCCGTCCAAGGGTGGACGTGGAAACTGGCAGGATTTCCCCAAAGGCCCTGCAGCCATGAATGTCAGCGTTACAGGATTCACCGCGACATCTGAAATTCACAAATGACACTTCCGTTTGGGTAACTGAGCCAAGAGAAGGTCTCCACTAAAAGGCAAATGCTTTCGGGGGTGGGGGGAGGGCACTATTAACGTCAATAATATAGGCCAGGTTAATTCACAGGTGCTCTATTGCAACTTTATTTTACATTTGCTTTTAGTAGTGAAATAAACACCACCCCCCATGTAGCAAATGGTAGAAAGTAATGGCTGTGGTGCTGCGGACAAGCTTCTGCCCGTTAGCCCTCCACCCACCCCCTCCAGCTCCCTCCTGCTTCCAGTGAAGAAGCGGGTGGGGGCTGCGGCTTAACGGCCACTGTCCTGCTCTGCCAGCCTCTAGCGGCACATGCAGGGTGACATCCAGAGACTGGAAGGCTGATTCCTGCCAAGATGGGAGGTCAAAGGGGAAGGCCAGGGCGACGAGGGTGTATGACCCCAGGAGGGATCATTGTAGGGCCAGAAAAGGAGAAGAAATGGGACAAGGGAAAAGATAAGGGCCGGGGCGGGGGGGTGTTAGTCACACCAAGGGGCCAATACAGCTGAGAGGCGGTGAACCTGGACTCTGGGGTCAGTCCTGGGTGTAACTCCTGCCCCATTCCCGGGACCCATGTGTCTCTGGCTAGATCCCTTCTCCGGGACTCAGGGTCCTCATTTCTCCAGTGAGAGCAGTAACAAACCCTCAGGTACTGTCAGGACTGTTAGAATGGCTCCCCCAGACCCCAGATTGCTAGGGTGCTCTTCTAGTCTGGAAGTCCTCCAAATGTGCAGTGAGCCCCCCAGGAGGGGCCAGGAAGAGCCTCCGAAGTCGTGGAAGCTGGATTTGTCCGCAAGGGCTGGGCGGGGTGGCCGGGGCCGGCCCGGCCTGCACTGGTAGGAACGCGAGCCCGGCACCGTACGAGGAAGTGAGGTGGGGCCCTGAGAAAGCCGGGGTTTTATTAAACCTCTCTAATCTGTGTAATTACTGCAGCGGGGCCAGGCAGCAGGGAGGAGGAACTGTACACCTTCTCTCCTTTTGTTTTCCTCTCCATCTGAGAGACCTTGAGACCTCCCCAAGGTTTTGAAACAAAATTACATTTATTCCTAGAGCAGGTCGGACCCAGCCTGCAGGAACTAGGCTGCCTCCCAGCCTCCCAGGCTGCCAGCCCGGGCTCTGGCAGAAGCAAGCGTGCAATGGGCCATTTTTCAAATGACGCTAATTAATATGAGGATTATTGGAAGAGCAAATCTACTTCAGCTCCTTGATTTAAGCCCTCTGTGCTCCCCAGGGAAAGCATCTGTCCGATGGGCTTTTCTGCAGGAGGGCAGCTGAGGCAGGAGGCCTGTGCTGGGTCCCTGCCCCCATCCCCAGATTGTCACTTGAGCTCGCCTGTCACCTGAGAGCCTGACTCAGGTTTCGCCTGGTCTCATGAGGTGGAGGTGTGATCAGCAGAGCAGACGGGGGCAAAGAGGCTGTGTGATCTCATGCAAGGGCCCAGAAGACGTGAGTTGAAGGCCAGCTTCATCTTTTACTGGTCGGGTGAACCTGAACTTCTTGGACCATTGTAATAACAGCCCTGATACAGGCAGGTGCCTCCTATCGTAATGGGCACTGAGAGCTTGCTAAACCCCGCGGCCAGTGCGGTTATCAGGATGGGAGTGGAAAATCGATCGGCAGCAGCATGGCCTGCTGTGCTGGTCTTGGTGCTGAGCTGGGAGAGAGTCTCCTTCTAACGTGGGGTCGAGATCACACCGGATTCCTCTAGTGACAGCTGTACAATGCGGTGTCCGGGGAGGGCCGGGCCGGGACCCCTCAGCCCTTCTTTCTGACCGTGAAGGTGCTGTCCCCACGGAGCTCTTCCTAAGCCCCTCCCTGCACAATGCCGCCCTGAGGATCCCAGCCCCCTGGGAGCTCCCGGGAGGCTCCCTGTCCTCTGTGGTCATGCCGCACACTCAGTGCCACACACTCTCCACCAAGCACTCCACCGGGGTATCGTCACATAGGAAGATGTGTCAGTGCCTTGCCTCCTCGCGTGCACAGCATCATCTCTGAGGCCCCCTGCAGTGCGCGTCTTTGACCGGCCCCGTGGCCGGCTGCCCACGGCCTGGTGCCGCCAGTGGACTTGCAAGCAGGTGTTGACAGACGGAGCTCCAGGTTCTCCCCATTTCGCTCAGTGACTGGCTTTGTGGGGAGCCCCCGACTTCTTCATTTCCCGAGACCCGTCCCGCTGTGGCTCTCCCTGCCTGGAGGAGCCGGGCAGAGGCCGAGGCCCCAGCCCCAGCCCCGGCCCCGGCCCCTCCCAGGATGCCTGGCGTCCATCACTCCCAGGGCCCCATCCAGGTCCTCTTCTCTTGAAGAGGAGGGCCACCTTTTCCCAACCATGCATGCCCACCGGGACAGGAACCAAGGCCAAGTTCTGCAGGGCAGACGTGTGAGGAGGCTGGCCTGAAAGATGAGTCCTCAACTCAGCAGAGCTAGGCCGTCATTTCCTTGAACTCTCTGGACCTTAGCTTCCTCATCTGCGAAACAAAGGCCCTGGACCTTGTGGCCTGTGGCCCCTCCCTCCTCGAAGACCCTGAAGTCCACCAGGGAAGAGGGGAGGGCAGCCAGGAGTTACGCGATGGCGACTTAAGGACCTGTCCCCAGACACTGGGGCTTTAGTTCTGCAGGCCTCCCCTTTCTGGTCCCTTGCCTCGCCAAGGTCAAGGACGGCACGGGCAGGAAGAAAGTCTGAGGACAGCTGAGCAGCTGGACCTAAACCCATGGCTGGCGGGGGCGCTGGTGGGGTGCGGTACCCTCACGGTGGGACAGTCACCCCCCCCACATTTTTACATGTTGCTTGGCCTGTGCCCCCGTTATCGTTTGTCACTTACACCTCAATAAAACTGCTAAATTTTGAAAAACATGGTTATAAGAAAACATCTGCTTTTTTCCCATTTTTTTTTTCAATATCATGTTGTTGTGTATATACAGGGAAGAAAAAGTAGGGGATTACGCAGGAGGATTTGTCTATGCCCCGGTTTTCTTGCTTTTTATGGCTCTGAAAGAAGTTACATGTTATTCTGAAAAAAGAGAGAGAGAGGGTTAAGCCTTTTGATGGGAGAGTTGGCAGCTTGTGTTCAAATCCTGACTTTGCCTCTTATGGGCTGTCTGACTCGGGCCAGGTGATCGATGTCCTGACCCCTGGCTTGATCATTTGTATGACGGATGACATGTGTACTGTGACATGGGACAGTGGCGAGGATTAAGCCATGGCCTGGGCACCTGGCACCTTGTGGATACCCGCCCAGTAGGGGCTAGTTTAGGGAGACTACCCTGCTTCTGAGCTCCAGCCTGGCTTGGTGAAATTGTTTAGGTCATTTTGTTTTAAACAGGAGAAATCTCCGAAATTACTCTTCAGGATCCAACATCATGAGCGGTGACATAAAGGGGTCCAGGGTCAGCTAAGTGGCTCCCAAGCTGATGTCTGGGGGTTGCTTTGTGTTCTACACCCTGCCCTGAGGACCAGCTCTTTCCCCGTCTTCCTACACCCTGCACCCTGCCTCTCCCTCGCCTTTCCAGCCGTGCCGCCTCCAAGGCACGGGTTCCAGGCTGCGACCGTGAATTCCAGGAGCACACAAACAGTCTGATTGCTTGGCATCTTAACGCTGCGGTCATGCCACTCTCCTGAGATGGCAATTTTGTTTCTGTTGTTCTGTTGAATACATTTTTTAAAGAAGATCTCCTTGGCTGCCGCTGCCTTGCTTCTCTTTGTGGTCAGATACAGTGACTAGACTCTTGCACGTACTTACAAGTCAATTTTGCTTTAATGATGATTTGACTTGCTCTGAAGCTTATCAGAAGGAAGGTTCGTTCATACACCCGGGGTCTCGGCTTGGCGCTTTCAGTGGGTCTCGGCAGCTGTTCTATAGGCACTGGCACCTGTTTTGAACGTCCTCAATGTAATGCTAATATGCAAAGCGATTTGTGATGCAGGAAACCAGAACCAAGAGTGAAAGAAACTGTGTTTGGGATTATAAACCTCTTCCCCATCAGCCGCTGCGCTTTCTTTGGGATTCAACTGAGGATGCTCAGAGGGCGGTGGGACCCTGAGCCATCCCCTTAACTGACTTCTGTTGTCTGAAAGAAGGGTCAGGAGGGACGTTGTTAAATCGGCAGGAAGGAATTAGAGGGGGTTCAAGTAGAAGAGAGGCCTTGGGCAGAAGGGGGGAGCTGGGGGAGAGAGAGAAGGCGGGGCAGGACGGGCGTTTATTAGGCAAAAGGTACCGAGGAAACATGTTTAGATCTGCTTCTATCTCTGTGGCTGGTTTGAGCGGAAGGTTCTGGAAGGGCCACTCTCCATCTTACCAAGAAGAAGGATGCCATTAAGTCTCATGAGAAACTCAAGTGTGTGATCCCCGCCTCAGACAAGCCCCCGCTTCAAAGACTTGCTCTTTTCCCTGCTTTGAATTAACCTGCGTTCATTAGCAAAACAGAGTGGGTGAAAGCTCGGGGTTTAGTAAGTACCAGCCCTGGCTGAGCCCCGTCCAGAGCTCAGTTTCTTCCTTCCTGCCCTCCCAGGGACGTCTCCTGCAGGGAAGCTACTGAGGGAGCTCCCGCTGTGGCACAGCAGAAACGAATATGACGAGTATCCATGAGGATGGGGGTTTGATCCCTGGCCTCGCTCAGTGGGTCGGGCGTTGCCGTGAGCTGTGGTGTAGGTCGCAGAAGCGGCTGAGATCCTCAGTGGCTGTGGCTGTGGCATAGGCTGGCAGCTGAAGCTCCAGTTCGACCCCTAGCCCTTCCATGTGCCGGGGGGTAGCCCTAAATAAAACAAACAAACAAACAAAAAGCAAAACAAAGCAACAAAAGCAAACCATCTCCTGAAGCACCGGGCCTGAAGGGTTCCTCTCCCCACTGGTTCCCGCGCTTCATTTCCCGGAAGGAATGCAGATGCGTACAGCACAAAACAATGCACGACCCTGGAACACAGCTCTGAAGACAGTCACCAGCCTTTTATATAGTCACTCAAGCTGCCTGCTCCTTACAGTTGAAAACAGGTTTGGGACTAGGTTGGAAGTCTTCAGGTCCAGCCATAGAGTTCACTCTGGCCTGACAGTGCTGGTAACTCGGAATTTTCAGGAAAGTGGCAGAGAAGATTTGGGTTTGGGGGGACAGGGACACCAAGCCGGGGGGGTGGTGCAGTTGTGGTAGGAGAGGCCACTTCATATCTAAGATGCTTCTCTCCCGGGCGCTTAAGGGAAGGCCCCGCTGCAGGACGTCAGCTCTGAGGGGTCAACACCACCCCCCGCAAAAGTTTACGCAGCCATAAAAAAGCTCAATAAAGGCACCAGGCGGCGTATCCCGAATGTAAGACGTCCGTGGTTGAAGAGGCTGCGGCACTTGGAGGGGAGGAGGATGTGTCATAGTGGGGGGCGGGGGGCAAAGAGGAGGTGAAACTCCCTCTGGAGCTGAGGAACTGGAGTGGAGGCGGGGACGGTGTTCTGGACAGAAAGGGTGACACGGGTGACATGTGGCGATCGGGCTGAGCACAGGGGGACGGGGGGACAGGGGCCAGCGGTGCAGCCTTAGCAATGACCTACTCAGAGCTGGGGTTCAGGGCGGGTCCGGCGGTGGGTGAGCACGAGCTGGGGCCCTCAGCACAGCAAAGACACCCTGAGCTGCGGGTCCTGTTCCTGCACACCTGAGAGAGGCAGGGACTGGGGGCGAGGGAACGGGGAGCCCCCTGAGGGTCTTACCCCGCCCCCAAGCTGCAGGGTCTCTTCTCAGGGCTGCAAATAATCCATCTTCATCAACACTAGAGGGGGTTAGCTGCCAGCCTCTGAACCCACAGGTGTCTGGGGAAGGGCGTCCCCGTCATGGCTCGTGCAGGCGTCTGGGGACAGCCGAAGCTCCGCGGACCTGAGAGCAATGATGAGAACCACCCGAAGAGTCGGTGCCTGAATGTCTCCTGGTCCCATCCCTGGTATCGCTCTTTTCCACGCTGCCCTGGACTCGTGTCCCTCTGGATTTCCTGGGGAGAAAATACTGTTATTTACTTTTGAGTTTATTAAAGATGCGCCCATTACCTGCATGCCTCCAGGCAACAATACAAAAACTGTATCGTTAAGAGGAAGAGAATTCAATTAAGCTGAGATGCAGACGTACCTCCAGCAAGTGGGCCGGTGGGGCTGTGTCTCCTGCAGGATGGATGGGAGCCCAGGTGTGCGTCTTCCTCATCCGTGACTCCGGCTCTGTCATCGGCGGAGGGGGGCGCCGTGGAGACGCCAAAGTCCACCGGTACTTTCCCTTCTCCCTGCTCGTCCCATTCTGCCTGGGGCTTCCAGGGTGGTTCTCAGACTGGCCTTAGTGTCTGCGGTGAGGCTGGGAAAGGATGGGGCCGTCAGGTAGCTCGGGTAGAAACATCTAGGAAGGGGAACACGTTAATTAGCTGCCTGTATGTTATTTTGGCTTCATACTCAGCATAATCTGCAACAGGCTTTTTAGGGGTTTTTGTTTGTTTGTTTTTTGTTTTTCATTTTAGGGCCACATGTGTGGCATATGGAAGTTCCCAGGCTGGGGATCGAATTAGAGCCATAGCTGCTGGTTTACACCACAGGCCCAGCAACACCGGATCTGAGCTGTGTCTGTGACCTACACCACAGCTCACGGCAACACCAGATCCTTAACCCACTGAGGGAGGCCAGGGATCGAACCCTCATGGATCCTAGTAGGTTCATTACCGCTGAGCCACAACCGGGAAGTCCTGAAACGGGTCTGTGCTGTAACTATCCCCGCAAAAGTCTTGTGGGGCACGTAGTGATCTTTTTCTAAAACTCAGACCAAATCGGTGAGGTCCGTAAGAATCTCTGCGGGCCCCTAGTGCTTTAGGGTCCAGATCCCTCTTTAGCATAAGTGCGGTACGAGGTGATCGCCACACCGCTAACTCCCACACCCGCACACGGCCGCTCGCAGCTTTTCACACATCCTCAGACTACGCTCAGACGGCGGCCAAAGCTCCTTCATCTCTCTGGAGTATCTGGAATCGCGACATCAACATCCCACTTCTGCAGCAAGTAATGTCTCTGTCCCTCAAGTCCCTAGAGGTGTCACCTCCTCCGGGAAGCCCTCTGTGGTCTTCAGTTCTGGGGTAGCGTCTCCCCAGATCTCAAAGCGCCCCTGTGTTAGGGCCCCTTGTCCCCCTGTCTGTCTCTCCGGCCCGAGTGTGAGACGTTCAGCAGTGGCCCTTGTCATCCATCCCCGTAAGGAAAAGGCCTGTGTTAAGACCTGACTGTGGGCCTGAGTTCCCTAAACCTCAAGCTCTCCTTTTCTGTAAAATGGAGATGATAACACCACTCACGTCATTTAAAAAAAAAAAAAAAAACCTGTGAGAATGAAGGAAGACGCTATATAGAGATGACACGGCCGCCATCTTGTGCCAGACGTGGTCAGTGTCGACCGCCAGGGCATATGTCCTTGACTTTTTCAAAAGAAAAGACTAAGGCTTAGGAGTTCCTGTTGTGGCTCAGTGGTAACGAATCTGATTGGTATCCATGAGGATGCAGGTTCGATCCCTGGCCTCACTCAGTGGGTTAAGGATCTGGTGTTAACATTAACCGTGCTGTGGCCGTGGTGTAGGCCAGCAGTTGCTGCTCTAATTTGGACCCTAGGCTGACAATTTCCATATCCTGCAGGTGCAGTTTTCAAAAGCAAAAAAAAAAAAAAAAAAGCTCTAACAAACAAACAAAATTTGCCCCAAGTCACAAGGAAGCTAAAGAAGCAGCAAAACAGGAATTCGGTCCTGGGCTTAGCTAACTCCGAAGGCCTTGCCCAAACCGCTGTGCCACCCAGGGCTCCGCAGACCAGGCTCACCGCTCCCCGGCCAGACTCTGCCCAGATGGCAAACCTGTTTCCTGGACAATGGAAATGCAGACTCCCAGGTTTTTCTGGCTGAAGAATCCAGGGAACCGACCTCACGCTAGTCACCTAGGACGGCGAGTCTGAATAGGTTTGCCGTAGACACATTTGTTCATACCTGGACAACCTAACAGTTTAATGGAATGAGCCAAGGACTGCAAAGGATAATGAAGCATTTTCGCATCTGTTCCTTCCTAACTTGCCTTTGTCCATTATAAAATAAGGGTTTGGGAATAAATTATCTCTATGCTCCTTTTCACCTCGAAATGTCAGTGCTTTCAGTGTGAAATACAACAGCTAATACATCCCAAGGTCAACCCTGGTCTTGGGTGGCTCACTCTTGGATAACACGCACTTCTGCTTCCCTCCTTGAGTCTGGTTAATCCAAAGCCGTCAGTACATTTCTGCTCGCCACCAAGGTGCTAGGTCTCAGAAGCGAGGTCAGCCACAGGGAGAAAAACATGCCTTGCCAAACAAAGATGGTTTAAGGCTCCCTGAGCTCCAGAGGTCTTCTGGGGGAAGGGAAGCAGGTGCCAGACCCAGAGCCCGCATGTTCTCCCAGCCCCCTGCCCAGAGGGCAGTCCATCTATGCCCCTCGGGTCCAGGGAGGAGCTTATCCTGGAGGAGGAGCCACTTAAGAGACCTGACACCCTCCCATCAGCTACACTGCAAGAGATGGATGGGCTGCTGGCCCAGTGATTGCTACTAAGAGACCACTCCCCGCTGGGGATCGCAGCTGTGTTTGCATTAACTGTCTAGGGTGACCTGCCTTCCCCAGAGGCGCCGCGCACACTCAGTCCCAGCGCTCAGCTCAGAGAAGGCTTCGCTTTCAAGGAAAGGAGCGTGTTTACCGTTGCTGTGATCATGCAACAGGGAGCCTGAGACGCCAGCTGCTGTGCAGCTGTGTAAAGGGCTACCGTAAACCTTCCCCTGTCCGGCCCGGATCGTCTAGAGCCGTTACCTGACCCTCACTACTTACCCAGTGGTTAGAGTCAGGGAGCAGCTGTAAAGATGCTGCCACCACAGGCTGCCCTTTATTCTCCCAAAGAGAAAGCCCCAGGTCGCAGGCGCTATCACTGCAGGTGTGCCCAGAGGATGCATCCACCATCATCTCATGGGTTTGAGAAGATGAAATGAATTAACACATTTCGAAGCCCTGAAAATGGGATGTGGCACAGAGTAAGTTCACTGCAAGGGTTCATTGTTGTTTTTATTCATTCAATCCGATGAATACTTAGGGAGCACCTGCTCTGTGCCAGGTACTGAGCCAGGACTGAACTTATGACAGTGGGTGACAAGGACCTACTTCCTTCCTGCCCTACAGATGCTCAGACTCTATTAGAAGAATCTCTAGGCATCCTTGGGGACCTTTTCCAGAGCACAGAAGCCTTCCCTGCAAGGTGGGGAACAAACGGTCTCTCGAATTCCCACTTTCCAAGGCAGTTTGTGAGAGGTGAAAAGTCCAGGATTCCTCTTAGAAATTAATTTTAATTGATCCCTAATTCAACAAATATTGACTACATGCTATAGACACTAGAGGTAAAAAGAACAAACATCTCCTCATTCAAGGAGCTCACAGTCCTGAATGGGGCACAAATATAGAAAGCTTACAGTACAGATGGTTGAGTTCGATAATAGAAATATGCATTCAGTGCCTCCTTACTGCCACTGAGTAATTTCTTTAAAATGTTATTCCATTGCTGACAGGCTTTCCATTCTCAAAAAACTGCTCTCGTCCATTATCTGGAAATTTCTTAGATATGCTATGTTGATTAGTTCCTTCCCTTTCCATGCCTTTCCCCCGTACTTCTTGTCCATGTGGTAAACTCCTACTTATCCTTTAAAACCTTTTTCAGTCTTACCCTAATCATTTAAACATTCCATTTCCTATATTACTTCCCTACCTTTTTCATATCTCTCTTTTGCACATCTTATTCTATAGTCTGATCAATTATTTGCATAGTCACATTCTTTACTAGACCATATGTTTCTTTAGAGATCAATACAGTACTTAATCCGTACTAGATAGTCTCAAATGTTTATTGAATTAAACTGTGTATAAAACATAATAGTATTAATACTATGACCACCACCATAATGACTATTTATGGGAATTTTTACGAACCAGGCATTATGATAAGTACTTTACATATATTTCCTCAGTTTTTCCTCAAAACAACTTTAAAAGCAGGAAGTATCACAGATGGCTTCTCCAGTAACTGATACCTTACACAAAGGACGTATTGTGTGAATTACTACTTTTCCTCCCTTCTTTTTTTCGTCTCATATGTGCGCGTGCGTGCGCGCGCGCACACACACACACACACACACACACACACACACACACAATCTTTGAGCCTCTTATACATTTTGGAGTTGATAAAACATGACAGTGGGAATACAGAAATGACTTAGCGCATTTCCGTATTCCCATAGTGCCCTGCACATGACCATATAAACATATCAATCTAGCATAATTAATTTGGTTGCTTATTTTCTCTCTTTTTTTTTTGTCTTTTTGTCTTGTGGGGCCGCACTCGCAGCATACGCGGCACTCCAGGCCAGGGCCTGAGTTGGAGCTACAGCTGCCGGCCTACGCTACAGCCGCAGCCACGCAGGATCCGAGCCGCATCTGCAGCCTACACCACAGCTCACTGCAACACCAGATCCTTAATCCACTGAGCGAGGCCAAGGATTGAACCTATGTTCTTATGGATGCTAGTCAGGTTTGTTAACCGCTAAGCCATGACAGGAACTCCTGTTTTCTTTATTAGACTATAAATTCCTTGAAGTCGGGCATGCCTCATTCATTTTTTTAATCCGAAATAAACTCATGACACTAGAGCACAATAAGTGTTCAATGAAAATTTATGGTAAAAGGAAGGAGAAAGGAAAGAAGGAAGGACGGAAAGAAGAGAGGAAGGAAGGATGGAAGGAAGGAAGTACAATACAGACAGTATATCGTGAGCTATAACTCCTATGAAGGCCGGAGGAATTACTTGAAGAGAAAATATTCCTCATAAAACCCAAATATTCTTCAGTCAAACAAAGGAAAAACAAGACCAGTGAGCATACTGGAGTCTGGAATTACTAATCGCTTGATATTTATCGCTTGATATAGTACCCTCCTTCTGTAAGGAGAGAATTAAAGCGTCTTGGTGAAATAAATGGCATCTGTATTTTCTTTGGCATTTAAGCCAAGAGACCTTTTACTCCTGGCCCATCGCTTTAGCTATGAGACCCAACACTTTTCAAGGACAGTGTCATTGGCCTCTGAGTGTTCAAGTTCCCCAAGCAAAGTGGGCAGGACCAATAGAAACTGAGTATCCGTGTAGGTAATAACACCTTGACCACTCGGCCTGCGCCAGGTCCTCTACCAGGCACTGGGTTCTCAGAGGCCGGTTCTCTGAGGCCTCACATTTTTACGACAGGTGATCGCACCACCGTCTTCATGAGTCCTGCTACTCAAACTGCCCAAGGTCAACACGTCAGTGGCGGCGACATCTGTGTACTCCACTAGTCAGCAAAGCTTGTAAGTCTTCTTAAAAAGCAAGGGAGAGAGAAATAATAAACACCTGAAATTGAATTGGCCTCTGATTTTAACCTAAGAATTGGAGTGACTCTGGGAAAACGTTGTATGTGGAAAATAAATATAAAAATGGGCCCACTTCCTTTTTTTCCTGCATCGTATTTAACAATTATCTGTGACACGCGCTTTTCAGAGAGAACCCCCAGACTTAGGAGACGCTACCTGCAGACTAAAGCCAGACAGCCTGCATTCCCTGCCCCCGTATTCTGTTGTCTGACTTGCAGCCAGCCTCCTGCAGATCCCAGGGTCCCCCGACAAAACTCATCCTTCTCCTTAAGACACCAAGGGAGGGGTTGTCTGTGCTCAGAGCTCCTGCTGGTGAGGCTACTCAGTGTGGTCCATCTTCTCCACCGCCGGAGATACAGCTCTCCTCCCATTTTCCAGCTTCCAGGGCAGACACCTGCTCAAGGTCAGTCTAACCCCCCGAGGGCCACCCCGTGGATTCTCAACTGGTTACAGTTTTACAGGATGAGTCAGATTCCCACAGGAGGTGGAGAAGGCAACCCAGCTCCTTTTGGGGTAAAAGTAAATGCTTCCCCCTGCTCCCCCCCCCAGCAGAGATCTCCCAGACACCTGTGGTTACAAAGCCCCAGGCAAGTGTTAGGCTGTCACACCAAAGTTTGATGCCCAAAGCGCTCCCTACCCACCAGGGCTGCTCAGGCAGCGGGAAGGCGATTATAACCTGTAATTTCTCATCTCGGTTAGCAGGTGACAGGCTCCCATATCGTGGCATCCATATGGCATCACCCCTTCTGTTGAACACAATTTTAGGGCAAGATTCATACCGCTTCTCTCTGTGCTCAAAATAGATGCCCAAAATTGGGATAGAATTTACATAAGTTGGCTGAAGAGACTGTGTTCAATTAAAAAGCTTTTGTTGCCAAGGAATTTTTTTAGTTGTTACATATGCTCCTTTATTGCAGTCCCATGGGGGGGATGTTGATTCTCTTTCTCTCTCTCTCTCTCCCTCTCTCTCTCTCTCTCTCTCTCTCTCCTTCCTCCCTCTCTCCATCCATCCCTTAATAAGAAGGAGGGGGAGGGAGTGGGTATCTGCCCTGCAGCCTGAGTGAGCAGCAAATAAAAAAGCAGCCCATATGGAAATAACAGGGAACCTGGCCCAGGAGAAACAGAAGCAAGCGGTGCCCTCTTGCCTGGCCTGGGGCAGGGCAGGCTGCAAAGCCCTTCTCCGTGTGTATTCTGGGCTCTGTCCCAGGGATTACGGGCTGCCCCACTTTGCAGTCACCTTAAATTCAGTGGGATGTGTTTTCAACTGCACTGACACTGAAGCATGGATTTCAAAATATAAAGCATGGTTTTCAAATCATGAAGTAATACTGCTATTGGGCAGGAAAAAAAAAAAACTAGGCAACAGAAAAGTATAATGGAGGGGAAATTCATAGGTAATTTGATGGCTCAAAGACGAACTCTGTTAACATCTCAGTGCCTCTCCTTCTAGTTTACTGCGACTGTGTATATTCACACAAATTTCAGACTGTAATATAGAAACACTTTTGTAGCTCGGCATTTTTGTTTAACATTGTGCTACCATTTCCTGAGCATTTTCCTGTACTGTACATTAGAGGAGTATCGCTTTTCATGGATGTGCTATCATGGATTAAAACCTTCCTCGGTTTGGGTTATTTACGTTATTTCCAATTGTGTTGCTACCCCCGTATAAATATTGTTGCAATTAACAGCCTTGGCTTTGTATGCGCTTCTCATTACTTCCTTAGGATCAGCTTGCATGGGTTGAGATCTGAGGTGTATATTTGATAGTGAGTGAAAGAGCATTTCACAGGCTTCAGGACTGGCTCTGCTTATGATTAACGCCTGCGTTTTTTACAAAAACTGTTTAGCATCAGAAATGAAATAAGTGTTTAAGAAAGTAATTTGTTTCCTGAATGATTTCCTATGGAAGGCTAAATAACCCAACAGGCTTGGACCGCTGTTGTCTTTGCCCCTTTTTCTCTATGACAAACGGCCAGTTGTTCCCACCCTCCTCTCCTGTGGCTGCAGTGGAACTCAGGACCAAGTGCCTTCGGATGCAGGAGTGGCCGATCATTCACAATGAGGGGCGGGCCTTAGATGTTCCCCAGGCCTCGTTCTTTCCTCTGAGATTGCGGAGCAGGTGGAATATAAGCCCAGAGACTCTAGGACTCGTGGGAAGCGTCCACCCAGGTATCAAGAGGACATGGAAAGAGGCAGAGCTGAGAGACGGCGACTGATAGATTCCTGATGAGATTTATAAGTTCTGACTTATCTGTGCCCGAAGCTAACAAAGCAGCCCCCAAGAATTTTTCATTTATGTGAGCCATGCAATCGCGTTATTACTTAAAATGATTTGCATTCGGTTTTCAGCAGGTACAACCTGAAATGCGCAGCTGACACAGACCCCCTTCAGGGGTCCAACTCTGAGCCTTGGGTTCTTCATACCGAGGACCTCGGCAAACAATCAAACTGATAAACTACTCGATTATCTATCACCCACTGTGAGTGGAGTTGCCTGCTGATAGCTGCTGGGAAAAACTCCAGTAAGACCAGCTCCGGGCTTCCAGAAGTTTAGAGCAAAGAAAACAAGCTGTGTGGCGGAACGCTGGCCCATGAGAGGAATCATGGGGTGTTTCAGAGAATGGGCCTCTCTAAAAAAAAAACAGAAATAATTTTGTTTTGGTGAGATTTAACTTGAGCCCTAAAACACCAGTAGAATTTTCATGGGCACAGCCAGAGAAGGAAGGAATAGCAAGCCGAATAAAAACAGGGTGAGCGAAAGGGCAGAAGCAGCAAAGCACAAGCATCAGGGTAACGGTGAGCGTGGGGACCGCCGTTGCTCCCAAAGTGTCCGCACACCATAAAAGGAAGAGGGACCAGCCATCCCCGAAGTGCAATAATTACAGAATCCTAACTGTCCAGATTGTATCTCGCAATGGGATATTCCAATGGTGTCCTCACCTGCTGAACCGAAGGCCCCTTAAGACTGGGTGCAGCCTTTGCTCTGCACACCAAGTGCTTGGCACATGGCCCTGCGTTCTGTGCATATTCCCAAAGATTTGTTGAACAGAAAAAAAAAAAAAAAGGAATCGCTTAAAGCTAATTGCAATGTACGGTTGGACATAGTCTAACAGACACTGAGAATTAACATCTTCCCCTGGTGTCAGTACCTTTCCGTGGAAGTAGGTCAGGCAAGGAAGTGCATCTGTTGTTTTAAAGCGCTAAGTAAATACTCTGTGGTTCTGAGAACCGGCCTTTTGTTTTTTTCCATAAGGACATTCCCAACCCGACACGCAGGACCTACCAAGGCACTTTGCGCGTGAATAAGAACACAAGACCCATTTCCAGAACTGAATTAATAAACCCTCTACTTTGCCTGTTCTTCTGGTCCTTCAAGATAGCCACACTCTCCGTCTGCCCCCTGCCCCCGGGACTTTATTGCATGTTCCCAAGCCAGCTATTCCAACAGAAGAGACCAGAGGGAGAGCTGACTGCTGAGGTCTCTCGGTGAAATCTCTAGCCCAAGGTTTGTTTCCCCAAGTATCCTGATCTTGAGAATCACCACGGATACATGTTAAACACACAGATCACTGGCTCGGGAATCCGGATTCGTAGGGTTGGATTGGGATATGCAGAAATCAGGGTTGTGGACAAGCCCCTGAAATCAAGTTTTGAGCAAGTCTGAGAAACTCTGCAGATCAACAGAGCTCTCCTGGTGAAAATCAGAGCCATAATAGATAATGTTGATTAACCATAATTACCCACAACTAGTTAGCATATTAAAAAATCGGTCCCGTAAAGTGGAGAGACCACCATCAAGGGACTTCAGTACTCCGGACCCTGATCCTGACTCTGGTTTTCACTGCCTGGGTGCCTTGGCACAAATTATGTAACCTCTTTGAACTTGGGCTTCTGCCTTTGTGTAATAAGTAAGGCACTGCTCATCTCTTTCCCTGCAAGAAATCCAATTAGATGACGCATGTAAAAGTGTGCCATAGATGGGAGGAATTTTCAGTTTGATATCCTGACTGGAAGCAAAAGCCGTAAAACGATCTGCTAGATGGAGGCGATCAGCCTCGTCGGAGTCACCAGTTATTTGTAAATATTCGCCCCACAAAACCATTCATTGCCTGCCTCTCCTATTTTGTTCCAATGCAACAAAGACGGAAGGTCATCCCAATAAATAACAATTAGCATTTATTGAACCCTGATTCCACATCAGGCATAATTCCAGGTGAATTGCTCAGATGGATCAATTTTACCCTCACACAGCTCCATGAGTAAGTGTGACTTTGGTGGTCATTTTTTAGTTGAGGAAGCAGAGATGTGATGTCTCTTTAAACAACCTTCCAGGGATATAAAGGAGCTCGAGTTAAATAAACCGCCAGAGGCCACACAGCTATTCAGGAGCAGAGCCGGGCTTTGAACCCAGACCGTCTGCCTCCACAGTCCCTATTTCTGACCCACTAAACCGCTTGATTTCTCAGGATGATGGGTGGTTCCCACGGGGGCGGGGGGAGCCCCTGTCTCCAGTTACTTACTCCACTTCCTCTTTTTAAAAATGCAAAACTTTATGTACACCTATAATTAAAATAAAATCCATTAAGCAAAAATAAATTAATAAAATAAAAATGCAAAACGGAGAAATAGAAGAAATGAATAGGCCGAGCCCTGAGAAGTTTTAGGCCAGTGGAAATCTTCTGTGCGACACTATAATGATGGAGACTTGTCATTACACATTTGTTCAAACCCGTAGGACACGCAGCGCCAGGAGTGAACCCAATGTAACCCCTGAACTCTAGGTGATAATGACGTGTCACAGCCCAGGTTCACTGATTGCAACTAACGTACCGTCTGCCGGGGATGGTAATGGAGGGAGCGGGGGTTAGGCAGTAGCTCTCTGTACCTTCCCCTCAATTTTACTGTGACCCCAAAAGTGCTCTAAGAAAATAAAATCTTAAAAGAAAAACAGGAGTTCCCGTCAAAAAATGAGAGTTCCCGTCACGGTTCAGAGGAAACAAATCTGACTAGCGTCCATGAGGATGCAGGTTCGATCCCTGGCCTCGCTCAGCGGGTTAAGGGTCAGGTGTTGCCGTGAGCTGTGGTGTAGGTGGCAGATGCGGCTGGGACCTCATGTTGCTGTGGCTGTGGTGGAGGCCGGAGGCTACAGCTCCGATTGGACCCCTAGCCTGGGAACCTCCATATGCTCCAGACGTGGACCTAAAAAGACCGCAGAAAGAAAGAAAAATGCTCAAGGTAGTAGTTTTCTTGCAGACCACCTCCTTCACGTCCATTCACCTTCCGAGGCTCTCAGCCTTATCCTGCAGGGTTATTCCGTAAGAGTCATTAGAGAAGATTAGGACTCGACGAAATGCTGATAAACCCGGAGTCTAGGGGGACCTCGGACCAGAGGCCCCGTACCGAGCATGTCCTGACAACCTCGAAGCACTCCAGTGCCAAGGGAACGCCTGCTGAAAAGGCGCACTCCAGGCACCTCGGCGCTGTCTACGCATAACCATTTCACACCCGTGTGACCTGCCTAGTCCCTAACGGCACTTGAGTCTGCTCCTCTGATCCAATCTCACTCCTGTGCGAGGCAACAGAGAGCACAGACAAATGAAATGGATTGCCCACGTTCAAAGCAAATTAATGGCAGCGTCTGGAATAGATCCCAGCTCTCTAACTCCCAGACCAGCGCTCTTCCAAACCGCAAAGAAGGGGAGCCGCATCAGCATCCGGGCGCTCGGAAAACAACAACAGCAGAAATCATGAGGGGGAGAGCCCGAGGACGGCCTGAGAGGGAAGAGAAGGGCTCCCAGCACGCACCACCCCCGGCTGGGCTTGTCCCAAGGCGCAGGGCTGCCCCACAGCCCTCGTGGTCACTAAGTCACCCGTCCATCGCGGTGCCTGGAGCGTGGGGGTGAATCAAAGCGCCAACCCGCCCGGAGAGGTGGGAGAGGCGAGGTGCCTGGTGGTGATTGTGGTGCCTTAACTGAAGCCAGAGAAGAAGAATAGGGGTGATCGGCCCCGCAGAAAAAGGATGGGGAGCAGAGCTGCACAAAGTGCGCCCCGGGCCGCCTTCAGATGGCCGCCTCCCAGCGCCTTGTAGCTCTGGAGAACTTTTAATAGAAATCTGCAGAATGTAATGGGCTACAGCTGTTTGCCTTGATAAATATATTTTATGCTACATGCCTCAGCCGCCATCTGTTTGCTGATACGAGCACTTCTTCGTGGCAACTAAGAAGTCATCAAAAGGAACGGCAGGAGCCGGGCTTCTGAGCAGGTAGGAGGAGGGCGCAGGAGGGCAGAAGAACTGTTTTCAGGCTGGAAGGGGCCGGCCCGCGGAGGAGGAGGGCGAGGGGCAGGCGCAGAGCAAGGGGGCCTCCGGTCAAGCCGGAGGAGCCACCACCCACTCCCTCTTTAGCCATCTTCCAGGGTGCTCTGATCGCATCCTGAACCTCCAGTCTTACCTCCCTCCGCCTCCTGAATTTGGCCTTGAAAACCAAAAGCAAGATGATGATGGGAGTTACAGGAGCGCCTGCCTCTGAGCCAGCGCTGAGCACATCCAGTGGCCCGTGGCATGCGTCACCTCACCTGTCAGCCTGGCCAGGAGGAGCCTGGGGCCCCTGTACCTGATTCCACTGTCCCCTGAGCCCACTTCTCACCTCCTCTGATCTGGGCTGAGGGCAGAACAGACACGGAGGGGGGCAGATGGCCCGTGCTCTGAAACAGCGCGGCCTATTCCAAGAGCAGACCAAATCCCGGGGCAGCTTTAGGCACCCCTGCTAAGCCCCGTGGCCACACAGCTTCCCTGCCCCGTAAGGGTTGGAAGAATGGGCCACACATGCTTAGAGCAGATACGGAAGGGGAGGGATGTACCGTTCTGGAATTCTACAGCATTTACACGAAGACAGCAGATCTGTTCACTCTCAAACCCTCAAAGAAAAAGAGCAGAGGAATCACCCTAAGAGGCACCAGCATCCATGCAGAAAGGCTCAGATACTTGGAGATGTCTGATTTCTGAGTGCAGAAGCTGGGACTATCTCCTTTCCTTCTTCCCTCCCCCTTCCTCCCCACCTTTCCTCCTTCCTTCCTTCCTTCCTCAGGGAAAAATGGGAGAGACCGGTATGACTCACCCACCACTGTCCTGAGTGGCTCCTGTTTCCGGCGCCCACGGCATCACTTCCTCCGGACTTCCCACCCAGCAGCCCCCCCACGGCTCCGCCACGGAAACACAGCCGGCTGGGCAGTGGAGTCAGTACGTATGGACCCCACAAAGCCGCCACAACAGCAAACTGGCTTCCAGTGCATCTCCCTGACCCCCTGTACCTCCTCCAGCCCCACCTGGGTGCTGTCAGGGAGGAGAGCATGCTGACCCCCACCTCCCAGACAGCGATACGAGGGCCAGTGTCGCCACCAGCTGCCTCCGGTGCCTCCTTGCCCATCGTCTTGGGGCGGTGAACCTGCAGAAGGATGGGTGGGGAGTGGGCTTTGATACTGGGGAGCAGAGCCAATAGGCTGGAGTGAAAGGAAAGCTGGATCTGTGATAACAGAGGAGGGGGACGAGCTTCCCAAGCTTCCAAAAACCTATTAGTCAGAAACAGACTGGATGGAGCCCATGCTGCTTGGTGCTACCTTCTCGCAAGGACACAGGCAGGGTGAGTGTGGGTGACACGCTTTGAGACGCTCTGACAGAAGGCACTAAATCATTGTGTACTGAGGATTGTGATTTTTGGTCCAAGAAACCAAGTGCTTTGGACGCGCTTCAGAACTGCTGGCTGTTAATCGGAGCCAGAGCGAGGCTCGGGCTCCATCTCAGCACCAGCCCCCCGTATTAAGTGTTTCCATGGCACTTGATATTTTGCAATTATCTTTTCTAACACGTCTGCCTTAGCAGGAGTGGCAGACCAAATGTAAGTCCTTCTGCCCTCCTTCATGCCTGCCAGCCTCTGACGAAGAAGTCCCGGCCCCGTCATCCACCTTAAGAGGACATTAGTAGGGCCGGCTGGGTCCCAGAGTTTCCAGCCTCCTGTGTCTACACTCAGTTGCTGGCTCCTCACTCACTTCTTCTGCTATCTCTCTGTTCACCTTTCAAAGCCGGATCAGAACAGACTGCATCCATTTACTCAGTCCCTTATTCATCCCTCTAGCGTTTGTTGAGCACCTACTGTGTGCCAGGCACTGTTTTAAGCACTGAAGATACAGCCGTGAATAAAACAGAAAAAAAAAAAAAAATCCCTGTCCTTGTGTAACTTACATTCAATAAGGAAGTATGCAAATAATAAGCAGATAAATATTCAGAACTGTGAAGAAAAATATTGTTGGCTGTGGATTACAGAATACCTTAGATCTAACGGGCCAGTGGTCTGATTCCTAAGCAGAAATTGGAATGAAATGAGGGACTCAGTCAGACACCTGGGGACAAACATCCCAGACAGAAGGAGCAGCAGAAGCAAAGGCCCTGAGGTGGGAACACACTGACTGTTGAGAAACAGCAAGGAGGCCGATTTGGCTGGATCGGAGCCAGGGCAGAGCACGTGTTGTCATGGTAACGGATGTAGTCTAAGAAGTCGCCAGGCCTCTGAACAGAAGCCCTTTCTTCTCCCGCTGGTCCAGCCCCACAGGACCACCCATCTTCAAACTCCTGTACTGGTCCCAAAGCGGCTCATTTGGACCTTACTGACACCGGTGTTCTAGCTTCACCATTTCACACTTATGTTTTCCGTGTCCAAAGCCGACGAAGTCTCCCGAGATTTCCTCTGGACTTCTGTGCCTTTCCTGAGGCCTGTGGTCACTCCATCCACCTGTCCCACACCCTGGGAAGCCCTGTGTTTTTAGTGCTGGCCTCAGACAATGGTCTCACTGTTCGAATTAATTCTTTTTCTCTGTTTTGGATTTTTAGGGCCACACTGGTGGTATATGGAAGTTCCCAGGTTAGGGGTCAAATCAGAGCCACAGCCACGGCAACACAGGATCCCAGCCACATCTGTAACCTGCACCACGGCAACACTGGATCCTGAAGCCGCTGAGCGAGGCCACGGATGGAACCCATATCCTCGTGGATACGAATTCATTACCACTGAGACACAGCGGGAACTCTTATTCAAATTCATCTTAAACGCTATCTTTTGAGAGATCATTTATTCAATCAGGAGTCACTGATCAATTCATTAAGTTAAAAAAATCTACTCTGTGCTGGACGCTGCTGGGGAACAAAAGGGAACGAGACATGTCACCTCAAGAAGCACCAAGTCTAGTGGACGAACAAGTTAAGAGAAAAGAAGTAAATGTTAACACAGAAAATAAAAATAAAGGGCCATGAGAGAGCAGAGAACAAGACAATTTTCCCTTCGTTCTGGAGAAGCCAGGGAAGGCTGTCCAGAAGGAGTGACATTAAGGGGAGGTATTTGCCAGAGAGAAAGGGTGAAAGATGGAAGAACCAGGTCCTGGCTGGGGGGTGGGGGTGGTGGGTTTATCTCTAGAAAACAGTTGAGCATTTACTTTTTTAAAAAATTCACTTTCTGGAGTTCCTGTTGTGGCTCAGTGGTTAACGAACGCTACTAGGATCCATGAGGATGAGGGTTCGATCCCTGGCCTTGCTCAGTGGGTTAAGGATCCGGCGTTGCTGTGACCTATGGGGTAGGTCGCAGAAGCGGCTCGGATCCCACGTTGCTGTGGCTGTGGTGTAGGCCGGCAGCTGGAGCTCTGATTCAACCCCTAGCCTGGGAACCATATGCTGTGAGCACGGCCCTAAAAAAAGACAAAAAAAAAATTTCTCTTTCTTCTTTCCTTCCTCCCTCCCTTCCCTCTTTCCCTTTCCCCTCCCCTCCTCCCTCCCACCCTTCCTTCCTTCCTGTTTCTGAAACGGTATGTTTGGCGAACTGCGAGTATTCACCAAAACACATTTGCTTCCCTCCTAAGCACATAAGCCTCTGGTATTTCCCAGATCTTGTGGCCATGTGATGGAATTCTGGCCAATGAGATCTCAGTGGGCGTGGCTTGTGCCTCATGCAGGTGCAGCCCACCAAAACCACCGTGTGTTAGTCTTGCTCCCTCCCCGTCTGCTGTGTGTGGAGGATGTGGAGGGCGTCGAGGTCAGCGGCAGGGAGAACAGGCCCTTGGGTCCAGGATGTCTGCCTGCGAACCCAGTATCTCTTCCTTGGGTTTGATGTGAATGGCAAGCTCGACTGGATTAAGCTCCTGAGACCTGGAAGTTTGTTTGTTACCGTAGCTAGATTTCCATTCCGTACCTAAAACAGGGTGCACCAGAGGACAGGCAAATAGCCTAGAATTGAGCTTCCCCTCCACACAGAAAATTCAAACAAGCCGCTTCTCAGGCAGAGTCCAGAGACAGGCGGGGGTCACAGGCATCCAGGAATCAGAGTCCTCCCGTTTGTCTGTTCCACCACCTCTAATGTGTGATTCTGACATCAAATGTGCCTTTAGATCCAAGCACACAGCCACATTTTAGGCAGAAAGAAGGAGAAAGAGCAAAAGAGAAGTGCCCTTTAGTGAGTCGGCACCACTGAGGGGCTTGCCTAGAAGTCCCAGCTAATGACCTCCGTTCATGCCTGGGGGCCTTGCCGCCTCACAAGAGAGGCTGAAATCATTGTCCTTTTACTTGGCATCTTGCTTCCCAGCACAAAATCAGCGTTCTGCTGGCAAGAAGGAAGGGATAAGGGATACTGGGTGGGAAACTAGGAGTCTTTGTTAAAAGAGGGGAGAGGAGAATGATTTTTGAGTCGGAAGCTTTGCCCTGACCGGTTCTGTGATGCTGGCTCTCCTTTACGTCCTGGGCTGTTTCTGGTCTCGGCAGCCTAGGGGTCAAAGGGCACTGCCCCAGGAGGCACCCACCCCCACCCGCCTTGCTGGTTGCCCTTCAGACAGGCCGGACAGGGTGTGCCTTTCCCTCCTACAAACCCTCTCCGCACTGTCGCTCTCATCTCGTTTCCCAAGAGCCCATCCTGCAAAAGAGGCCAAGCATCTGTGCCTCTCCCTTAGTGCCCCTTTCAGCAGAACCTCCGCCGACGGGGAGCAGGTGCTGCCAGGCAGGGCTCCTGAGCACCCTCGGCTTCCACCCCTTCGCATTTGACACAGAAAAACACACATTCTCCTGCCATCAGACGAAGCCAATTTGTCAGTCATGTGTGGAGTTAAACGCCTCTGTCTCTGCCTCTCCCGCTTGGTGTGACTAAATGCTGTTCCCTGTGGCACTCGGCACAGGCCTGCAGGGAGAGAACACGGAATTAACCTTGAACATAGGTGTGGGGGTGAAAAGCAGCTTTACCAAAAGGAGGCTAATAAAGGGCCAGTCATCATCCCCCCTCAACATTAGCACTTGGGGGAACCACGTGGGAAGAAAAATTGTGCTGGACTTTCCTGGGACTTATTGAGGTTGATTAGACCCTCTTCTCCCACCTCTGTGCCCAGCAGCAGCAGCACAGAGGCAAGCCAAAGAAAGGGAAATCAAGAGTTCCTGCCATGGCTCAGCGGAAACGAATCTGACTAGTATCCATGAGGAGGCAGGCTCGATCCCTGACCTCGCTCAGTGGGTTAAGGATCTGGTGTTGCCATGAGCTGTGGTGTAGGTTGCAGATGCAGCTCGGATCTGGTGTTGCTGTGGCTGTGGTGTATGCCAGAGCCTATAGCTCTATTTAGACCCCTAGCCTGGAAACCTCCATATGCTGCGGGTGTGGCCCTAAAAAGCCAAACAAAAAAAAAAAAGGAAGAAGGAGGAGGAGGAGAAGAAAGAAAGAAATGGAAATCAGTCTGCCCTGGAGTCATCCGTGTCCTGGGAACCAGGCAGGGGAGGAGAGGGGCCACCAAACTCAACAAGGCCACAGCCGTGAGCTAGGGCTGGCTCCTGTAGCCCAGGCACTGGGATTTTAGGCGTCGACTTTGCATAGTTTGGTATATAATTCAGTGTCCTCCCAGCAGGTCAAACTGCCTCTTTCTGTTTTTCTCTGCTTCTATTTCATTGAGTCTTATTTCTTCCTCTCCCTCTTCTATGACAAATATCTTGTTCAAAACCCTTCAGGCAGACTTTGGAAATCTAGGGCAGTGCTTCCTAAGTTTTTTTTGTTTTTTGTTTTTTGTTTTTTTGCTTTTTAGGGCCGCACCTGCGGCATATGGAAGTTCCCAGGTTAGGGGTTGAATCAGAACTACAGCTGCTGGCCTACACCACAGCCACAATAACACGGGATCTGAGCTGAATCTGCGACCTACATCACAGCTCACAGCAATGCTAGCTCCTTAACCCGCTGAGCGAGGCCAGGGATCGAACCCATATCCTCATGGATACTCATCGGCTTCATCTCCGCTGAGCCACCATGGGAACTCCCCAGTGCTTCCTAAATGTTAATGTGTGCACACACCCCTTGCGGATCTCGTGAGGATGGAGGTCCTGATTCAGTAGCTCTGGAGTGGTTCTGAGATTTGAATTCGAAAAAGCTTCTAGATAGCGCTGATGCTGCTGGCCCTTCACCTTGGCATTGTTGGCAAATAGGCCTTGATTGCATCAAACAACTGTGATGTGAAGATATGATAATCAGAGCACAACCGGGACACTGGATGGAAGACCCTGGGACCTTTAGAATTGCTGATCCCTGCACCTCAAAAGGCCATGAGGCCAAGACTTAGAAGCATTTTCAAAGGCAGAGCCCTCTGACCAATGAAGCCCCTGGGCAACCCCAAGTTGTACATGAGATGGATCCACTGATTCCAAGAAGCCCTGTTGATTTATCACAGGCTCTAAGCAGGTGACTCCCCATCGTAATGTATGTCTGTGGAAGTTCCACTTGCCACTGGCCTGAAAAGCAGAGGGGGCCAAAGAAGTGTACGCTTCCTTCTTTCTTTGTTATCAGCAAATGACCATGGCAATAGCATTCTGAAGACTGATGATCTTGGGGACACAAGGCAGGGCACAAGGTGTTCTCCAGAGCACAAATCAGGAGTTCCTTTCCCCAGGAGTTCCCGTTCTCCACGGTAACGAACCCAACTAGTGTCCATAAGGATGTGGGTTTGATCCCTGACCTCGCTCAGTGGGTTAAGGATCCAGCGTTGCTGTGAGCTGTGATGGAGGTCGCAGACACAGATCAGCTCCTGTGCTGCCGTGGCTGTGGCACAGACCGGCAGCTGCAGCTCCGATTCGACCCCTAGCCTGGGAACTTCCATATGCCTCAGGTGCGGCCCTGAAAAGAAAAAAAAAAGGTTCCTTTCCCTTTAAATCAGCCTCATCATGGCATGATCACCCTGCCGGGGTGAGGAATGATGGTGCTGAGCCCAAAACTGCTTTTTAAAGTGTCCATGCCGGAGTTCCCTTCGTGGCTCAGTGGTTAACGAATCCGACTAGGAACCATGAGGTTGCGGGTTCGGTCCCTGGCCTTGCTCAGTGGGTTAAGGATCCGGTGTTGCCGTGAGCTGTGGTGTAGGTTGCAGACGCGGCTCGGATCCTGTGTTGCTGTGGCTGTGGCGAAGGCCAGTGGCTACAGCTCCTGTTAGACCCCTAGCCTGGGAACCTCTGTATGCCGCGGGTGCGGCTCCGCAAAAAGGCAAAAAGCCAATAAATAAATAAATAAATAAATAAATAAATAAATAAATAAAGTGTCCGTGCTCACCTTCCAAGCAAGTACCAGGCACCGTGTGAAAGGGCTCTAGAGTGTCCTCAGCAACAAACTGAGCCGCCTTATCTGCCCAGTTACCAAGGTGTAGCTTTAGTTTCTCTTTTCTACATTTTTCACTTTGAATGAGAAATATGTCCTTTGCCCCCCTTATGTAAATTTCTTCCTACCCCACGTTTCAGCTACGTCTGGGTGCTGGGGTAGCCCAAGTCTGTATATCCAGACCAAAGCTGTCTTTACTGTCCCAGACTCAGGTATCCACAGGCACATCAAATTCAAGGTGTTCTGAACAGCGCTGATCATCAGATCTGAAAGCATAAAGGAAAGACAGAGGAAAGGACCTGCTTTTTCCTGCACTTGCTTATGAAACGACAGTCACTCACCCAGCGGCCCTAGCCAGGCCCTGGGGGGCCACCTTCATTCCTCCATCCTCTCACCCTCCTACAGCTCAGTCAGTTTCAAAGTCCTGTAACTTCCATCCTCCAAACTGCTGTAGCACCTGCGACGTTTTTGACTCTTTTAGGGTCTTCACACACCTTCTCCCTGCTCTTGGGTTCTCGTCCTCTTCTTCCTAAAGGGCTTATCATCAGCAGCTCTGAGGACTGTGCCCCGTCCTCCTTTGCCTCTCCGACAGTGTATAACTATCTGTATCCAAACGAGCGCCACGAGAAAGGGGTACGTGGGTGCTTGAGTGAGGAAGGTCTCCCGGTAAGTTGGGAGTTTTACCTGGAGCTCGATGGTCCTTGGCATGCATGTCTTTTAGGTGACACAGTCAGGGAGACTAATATTTTTCCCGGGAGAATGAGTTCCAGTTATTCCAAGAAAGAAGGACCACCCCCATGACTCAGCAGAGAAAAGCGAACTCTATCCACTCGTGATGTTTTTATCCCTCCAGAGCTCATGTCCCTGCAGGGGAAAGTTTACCACACTCATTCCCCTCTGACTTATTTCTGGTCCACAGGGAGATGGGAGAGATGAGAGGTTGTTTGGAAGAGGTTAATGAGCCCACGGGCTGCTGTTCTGGTGGTGTGATTTTCTTCCTCTTTTTGCCTCTCCTCCTGCCTAGGGACACCGCTCACGCAAGAGTCCTTCTCGACTAGCCTGTGAATTGCAACTCAGTTTTCTGCAGTGGCTCTTTATACCCCAAAATGCTTTACAGGATCTAGTAAATGACGCAAATAGGTTGTGTCATGTTGTGTGAGCTAGAATACCAAGACTTGATTTCCAAGGGCTGGGTCTGCCACTTGCCCAAGACGTGAAGGTGGGCAAGTTACTTAATATCCTCAACCCTCAGTGTCTTCATCCATGCTTGGGACCCCTGCCCACCTCATTTCCTATGCTAATTATTGGAAGTAATATCAGCCTTTGATAAACTCAAAAGCGTGCTTTAAAAAAGATGACAGCTACTGATAATAGTAAGTAGTTATAAACAAGTTATGGAGGGATCTGGTTATAAACAACCCTGAAGTTATTAAATGCTACAAAGAGAAGACAATGAAGTAGAAGGAAGGTGACATGAGTCATCAAATGTAGATGACATAGTCCCGAATACAGGAGAGTTTGATGATGGAACAGGGCCACCACTCAGATTCTGAGGGTGTAGAGATTTAAGCCACATCTGTCCATGCAGACCTTGGGAGTCCACGTTAGAGGGCTGGGATGTTCTTCTGAAGACCATGGAAGTGACAAATATATCTCAAGCAGAACATGGTGACCAAGTTTGCATTTAAGAAAGTCACATATGCTGTGGTTGTGGATATTAGACCCAAGTAGGTCAAGGCCAGAAGAAAGGAAACCAACTTCAGATTCTGGCAGTGATGCCCGTGAGAGATGGTAGTAATCAGGGCTTGGAGGGGGTGGAGGGTGACAGGTGTATTCAACAACTGAATGGGCAGTAGAGTCCAAACATCACAATCTCATCTCCCAAAACTCAGCTCAGCCACTGCAAAAGGTTCCCTGTAGGAAAGCAGACTGGATTGATGGAAAGGCACAGACTTCTAATCAAAGGCTCTGCATTTAATGCCTAACCTTGCCATTAATTAATTAATAATTAAAATTAGCCTCGAGAAAAGGGAACTCCCCTACGCTGTTGGAGGGAATGTATTGTTACAACCGCTATGGAAAACAGGATGGAGGTACCTCAGAAAACGAAATATAGAACTACCATATGACCCAGCAATCCCACTCTTGGGCATATATCTGGACAACACTTTCCTAGAAAAAGACACATGCCCTCCTATGTTCATTGCAGCACTATTCACAATAGCCAAGACATGGAAACACCCTAAATGTCCACCAACAGATGATTGGATTAAGAAGATGTGGTGTATATACACGATGGAATACTACTCAGCCATAAAAAGAACAAAATAATGCCATTTGCAGCAACATGGATGGAACTGGAGACTCTCATACTAAGTGAAGTCAGTCAGAAAGACAAAGACAGATACAATATGTAGCACTTACATCTGGAATCTAATACATGGCACAAATGAACCTTTCCACAGAAAAGAAACTCATGGACATGGAGAACAGATTTGTGGTTGCCAAGGGGGAGGGGGAGGGAGTGGGACGGACTGGGAATATGGGGTTAATAGATGCAAGCTATTGCATTTGGAATGGATAAGCAATGAGATCCTTCTGTATAGCACTGGGTACTGTCTAGTCACTTGTGATGGAGCGTAATGGAGGATAATGTGAGAAAAACAATGTGTGTGTGTATACATGTGTGTGTGTGTGTGTGTTATGTGAGAGAGAGAGAGAGAGACTGGGTCACTTTGCTGTACAGTAGAAAATTGACAGAACACTGTAAACCAATGGAAAACATTTTAAAAATTAAAAAAAATAAAATTAGCTTCATGGATTTGGGCGAGTCACTTAACCTCCCCGAGCTTCGGTTTCCTCATCGATAAAATGGGGATAATAATTATTGCTCTACCTCACTCACAAGGTAGTTGTGAAGCTCAAATCAAATACAATACCGGTGAGGTGCTTTGCGAACTGCCAAACACTGCAAACTGTAAAGCAGCCATAGCAGTCTCCAGAGACGCAGTCAAAGCAGACACAAAAGGAATAGACATAAGATAAAAGAGCATGCAGGTTCTCTTTGAGCCTCCTGCCTGATGCTTCTTGGCCCGCTTGACTTCTATTAGGCCAGGGCTTATTTCCATGGTTCCTTAAATTGTATAAAGCCTTCCATAGTGAGAAAACTTTGCGAGAATCTTATTAGACACAGCAAAGACCAAATTCAGCACAAAGCTCACATCTAAGAGCTTTAGGAAAAAATAAGAATTTCTCTAGAGGCTTAAATGGCGCAGAGAGCTAAATTGTGAAATTACAAATGAGATGTGGAATGGCATATTTGATTATACAGAGTTATCTGCAATGCCTCATAACATGTAAGACATCTGAGAGCCTGTTTATCTGGCACGCGCTCAGGAGGAATCTGCAGAAGAACTAAAAGAGCCCTCGGAAAGCATTCCCAAGACGGAGTGGTGCTTCTGCAGGGAACTCTTGGCCTCCTCTTGGTGCCTGGGACCCCAGTCCCACTTTCTCCCCCAAATTCCAAAGACTCACCCAAATTTTATTTGACTTCACTCATTTAAGAAGAAATGAAAAGGAGTTCCCGTCGTGGCTCAGTGGTTAACAAATCCGACTAGGAACCATGAGTTTGCAGGTTCGATCCCTGGCCTTGCTCAGTGGGTTAAGGATCCGGCGTTGCCGTGAGCTGTGGTGTAGGTTGCAGACATGGCTCGGGTCCCACATTGCTGTGGCTGTGGCGAAGGCCGGAGCTACAGCTCCTGTTAGACCCCTAGCCTGGGAACCTCCATATGCTGTGGGTGCAGCCCTAGATAAGGCAAAAAGACAAAAAAGAAGAAAAAAAAAGAAGAAATGAAAAGATTGTCCTTGTTTGACAGGTAATGAGACTGTGTCCTAAAAACATCATAAGGCATGATCTCTACTCCCAACCAGCTGATGATCTAAGAGGGTCCATGGAGAGGTGTGTGAGCAGGTAACTCCCCTGCGTGGCCCAGGGCTAACACAGTGTCCCTCTTTCTGGGAGAGACAAGAGCACACAGGCTTTGGAACCAGGCAAACCCTGACTCTGCTGCTTACAGGAGGCCTTGGAGAAGGTCTCTTTGTTTCCCGGAGCCTCGATTTCTTCCATTCTAAAGCAAGGATACAACACCCATGCCTGAGTGTAGGTATAATGAAATTAAACATTCACACAGGGCGCAGAGCCCACGGCCTCCACAGTCTCAATAGTGAGTAATCCTCCGTTGGTGTAATTGAGGGTGCTTATGATGAAGGGTACATGGAAAGTCATCCAGCGAGTCAGGGGTTGCACAGAGGGAGTACTTGGCCTCCTCTGATCTTAGAACAGGCCCTGTGCTCTTCATCAAAGTCCCAAACATCATCCAGGTCCACCAGCATCCTAGGCACAGTATCCCAAGACTCAGATGTTACAGGAACAACCTGGGATTTCTGTGTTTCTGAGTATGAGGATCAGACAGAAGCAAGTGCCCTCCCCGGACCCAGGTTCTGCAGGAGCCCCCAGAGCCAGTCTTCTATCCCCCCACCCCAGCCGGCCCTGAGAGGGCCCGAGGCTGCTTTGCCAAGGATGCCTTCCAAAGGGGAACTAGCCTCCAGGTGGCTGACGCTGCAGCAGCACCCAGCGGGCAGGTGTGCAGGCGGGAGGCGTTCACGGGAGAGAACAGATTGAGAAGGGCTTTGGGAAGTCTCTGGCACAGATGCCAACACAGAAGGGAAACGCTTCCCTGTGCTCCATCTTCCTACTCCTCCCAGCAATCCAAGGAGCCGGGCAAGGAGTTGGAGATGGATTGGAGCTGTTTGTTTGAATCCAGAAAAGCCTAGAGCCTCCTCTTCAATCCAGGCAATCGAGGCTCTGACCCTGGAGGTCAACATCAAGGTGTGTTTATTAGAGCCCAGGCGGGTAGGTCCACATCACCTCCGACTACAAGAATCTGTAATCTGACTGTAGAAAGCGCAGGTGAGTTTTGCGCAGATGACAAAACAAACACATAATAAATCTGTGTTTGTGTGTATCGAGGCTTGTGTGTGTGTGTCCATGTATGTGTGTGAGTGTGAGCGTATGTTGGGAAGGAGCAGATGAGAAGATAGGAAACTTACACCCTTTTTTTTTTTTTTTTTTTTTGCTTTTTGCTTTTGTTTCAGGGCCGCTCCCCAGCATATGGAAGTTCCCAGGCTAGGGGTCAAATTGGAGCTGCAGCTGCTGCCCCCTATGCCACAGTCACAGCAACGCCAGATCCTTAACCCACTGAGTGAGGTCAGGGACCCAACCCACATCCTCATGGATCCTAGTCATGTTCATTAATGCTGAGCCTCCATGGGAACTCCACACATTTTAATTTGATTTCAATTGCTAATTACTATTAAAAGAATGAGGATGGGACTTGGAATAAATAAGTAGGACAAAAGTATAAAGAGAAGCCTTTTTCCTGTTGGACCCTCCTACTTTTCCTCGTGCATTAATAACTCCCAAGAAGGGTCTACAACAGCATTTCCTAAAATGATTTCATTTTGTAATTTTTATACACACACACACAGGAACTTTAAGCAGCATTTCTCAGTTTGAGGAGCCATTGTTTGTCTAACTTTTTATCTTAGACTTTGTCATAGAAATGTGCTCAGGAAACGCCAATTAAAAGATTCCCCTGGATAATCAGGTCAGATGTCTTTTGGGTTCTGCCTAATGTCTCCAAGAGGTGTTCAACACCCCGCACGCACGGTATCTTAACACGAGGCTTGCCAGAAGAAACAAGGTCCGAGATGATTTTCTCTGCAACCACAACCAATCACAAAGCTCCACTGATTTGCTCTGCTGAATCCGATCTTATGTCTCTCCCTATACCCTTCACCCTCACCGTCTTGTTCCCTGACCTCCAAATGGTCAACTCAGAAGCCACTTCCTCCGGGAAGCCTGCCCTGATCACACCTAACTTTGCTCAGTGTTCCTCATCTGTGTCCTCAGAGAACTAGAGCTTACATTTTTGTAGCACTTACCATATAGTATTAAAAGAATGTACTTTTGGAGTTCCCTTCGTGGCTCAGTGGTTAACGAATCCGACTAAGAACCATGAGGTTGCGGGTTCGATCCCTAGCCTTGCTCAGTGGGTTAAGGATCTGGTGTTGCTGAGAGCTGTGGTGTAGGTTGCAGAGGCGGCTCGGATCCCACGTTGCTGTGGCTGTGGCGAAGGCCGGCGGCTACGGCTCCTGTTAGACCCCCAGCCATATGCCATATGCCACGGGTGCAGCTCTACATAAAGGCAAAAAGACAAAAAAAAAAATGTACTTTTAAGAGTTCCCGTTATGGCTCAGTAGGTTATGAACCCGACTAGTATCCATGAGGATGTAGGCCAGCCGCTGTAGCTCCGATTAGACCCTTAGCCTGGGAACTTCTATATACTGCTGGGGTGGCCCTAAAAAAGTAAAAATGTACTTTTTATTTATTTACTTAGTATCAGGCCTCCCTCTGACCCTAAGCTGATCGTAACCTCCAACAGGGCTTTGTAAGCCTTTGGCAGAAGACACAGCATCCTCCACTCAGTAGACACTCTGTTGGCTTTGCCTCTGATGCTCAGCTTCCACCGCAGCACGTCTGCCTGTGTTATACTCACTCACATATCTGGCCGTCTCCCCGAGCAGACTGTGGGCTCCTTAAGGACAAGACCTATTCACCTTGGAATCGCCAGCGCCTAGCACAGTGCTTGGTACCTAGTAATGGACAGATGAAAGAATGATTGAATTACACATGAATGACTGTCTCCCCAAATTCCCCTTGATTTCTCTGAGGCTCTTTCTAATTCTAAAATAAGAGTCAGCGCGTACCACGTGAACGAGCGCACAGACAATAAGTGCCATTACATCCCTCGGGAGGGGAAGATCGCTTTCAGCTAGAAAGACGGGGGACAGGTTTTTTTTTTTTTTTTTGCATTTTGTCATTTTTTAGGGCCGCACCCGCGGCATGTGGAGGTTCCCAGGCTAGGGGTCTAATGGGAGCTGTAGCCACCGGCCTATGCCGCAGCCACAGCAACGCGGGATCCGAGCCGCGCCGGCAACCTACACCACAGCTCACGGCAACGCCGTATCGTTAACCCACTGAGCAAGGGCAGGGGTCGAACCCGCAACCTCATGGTTCCTAGTCAGATTCGTTAACCACTGCGCCACGACGGGAACTCCCAGGGGGCAGGTTTTAAAGAGAAAATGTGGTTGCGGCTGAGACTGGAGAAGGCGCAGTACTGGGGTATGTTGATGGCGAGGGGAGGGGGCGAGGGGGCGGAGCCGAGAAAGAGCTCCGCCCAGCCTTGTTGTCTGCTCTGGGTGGACAAAGGAGAAATGAAGTTGGCTTTTTTCTCTCTTTCTTCTTCTGCATCTGCTTCAGAATTCTCAGAGCAAGCTTGCTATCTGATTTGCTCTTCATACATGGTCCTTCTTAACTTAAAGATTCTGGGGCTGGGGTGGGAGGGTCATAAGGTGAGACCAGCTGTCCCAGCTGATCGGGGAGTGATGGTTCTCGGGACTCTTGGCAGGGGAACCGGGAGAGTCTTGTGCGAATAGGGACATGATGGCCCCCCGGCCTTGGTAAAGCGATGGACGAAAACTGCGTCGCTAAATGAATTCTCTAAACCACTCCCCACTCCTTCCCTACTATAAGCCCGACTTCCTGATTCATTTTCTACTTTGAGGACAAAAGGAAACGGCTTTATAGCTGAAGGAAAATGTTTCACCCTCTCCAAAAAAAGTTTCTCTCAGAGTTCCCATCCGGCCTCAGTGAATTAAGAACCTGACATTAGCCTCTGCAGGTTCGATCCCTGGCCTCATTCAGTGGGTCAAGGATCTGACATTGCTGCAAGCTGCAGCATAGGTCACAGATGTGGCTCGGATTTGGTGTTGCCATGACCGTGGCCGTGCCTGTGGCGTAGGCTGTAGCTGAAGCTCCGATTCAGCCCCAGGCCTGGGAACTTCCATATGCCACAAGTGCAGCTGTAAAAGAAGAAAAAAAAAATGTTTTTCTCATGCTTCCCCCTTCTGTTTACGGGGACCAGCTCAGGGCTAAGTTATGAAAATTGCTGCACAGCATTTACCGACTATTGTATGGAAGCGACCTGAGATCCACCTGCCCCAAATGCACACTGAACTCTTGGCTGTGCCTTGTTTATCGTCTCAGCCTCAGTATAGAGCACACTGCCAGCCACCCAGGGCGTATTTTTTGAGCACGGGTGCTTTTGTTGGTTGGTCTGTTGGCCAGTTAGACAACCGTGACTCATTAGTTGAACATTCCATAGTAAATAATAGATCCTTGCAAAACCACTTGTGTCGACCCTTCTCCTGGAAACCACCTACGCCATTTGCAGTTCCCCGTTTCAAGAGGAAGATGAGACCGCTTTTGCTGTTGACCAGAAAGCCACCACGTTATACTGGACTATCAGCTCTCGAAGGTTGAAGGGCCCAGTAAACCTAAGTCCGCTGAGGCCTCGTAACCCCCAGACACTCTCTCAGGTTCAGTGCAGAGCCAAACAGCTTTTACTAACAGTCCCTGCAGGGGTGACAGCAGAGCCCAGAGGTGGCAGTGGATGGCCAGCCCTCTTTGCAGACTCATGGGACGACTTGGCTCCAAAGGGCCCTTTAGGGCCCAAGCAATTCTTGCTACATCAGGCTGAGATTCAGGAGAAGAGAAGAGGGAGGAATTCCAGTTCAGGCCCAGGAAAAAGAGAACTGATGGATGAAACAATGTCAGCTAACTGTATTTTCCCCAAGTTTTTATTTTTAAAATGCTCCAGCCTGCTGAAGATCGAGAGTATAATACGAATGAAAATGCACATGCCTTTCCTTGAACTTGCTTCTCCAATTACTAACATTTTGCTCTGTGTGCTTGAGATGGCTCTCACCGTTTTTACTAAACCATTTGAAAATTACTTATAGATATCTTGAAATTTTACCCTGAAATCCTCCAGTGTGTATGTCTCAAGAAGCAGGCATTATCCTACCTAAGCACAATGTTTTTTCACTCCCAAACATTTACTTCCCAAGATATTGAAATGATATTATCTAATATATTATCCATAAAAAAGTTCCCAATTGTCTTGTTCTGATCCAGGATCCACTCAAGAATCATTTACTCCATGTAATTGACATTCTCTTTAGTCTAGTTAGTCGCTCTCTTTTTCTTTTGTTGTTGTTGTTGTTGTTGCTTTTTAGGGCCACCCTCAAGGCATGTGGAAGTTCCTAGACTAGGTATTCAATTGGAGCTGCACCTGTCAGCCACAGCCACAGCCACAACAGACCTGAACCATGTCTGTGACTTACACCGAAGCTCATGCAGCAATGCCAGATCCTTAGCCATTGAGCAGGACCAGG
The DNA here is from genome assembly GCA_004024745.2 of Catagonus wagneri. Lineage (NCBI taxonomy): Eukaryota > Metazoa > Chordata > Mammalia > Artiodactyla > Tayassuidae > Catagonus > Catagonus wagneri. Next base: position 5,775,494 of record PVHT020000113.1, read on the forward strand.
GATTGAACCCACATCCTCATGGATACCAGTTGGGCTCGTTACCGCTGAGCCACAGCAGGAACTCCTTAGTTAGTCTCTTTAATCTAGGAGAACCTCCTACTATTTTTTTTTTTTTTTGGTCTTTTAAGATTGATAGTTTTAGAGTGCAAACTAATGTCTTGTAGAATATCCCATAGTCTAAGTTTGGGTGTTTGTTTTTGTTTCTTCATGATCAAGTTCAGAGGAGGCATTGCTGGTGCAGGTACTGCATAGACGATGTACCCTTCTCATCCCAGCGGATCAGAAAGTTCTTTAAGTCATTTGGTTTCAATATTGATGAGTGATGCCCCAGGCATCAAAGACTTAGGAGCAAGAATAAGTGGGACAATATCAGGCAGGACATTTTTGCTTTCATCACCAAAATGTGATGTCTGCCAGAGTTCTCCACCATGAATATGTCTCTGTCCTCTGTAGAGGAGCAATCCGTGGGGTGAGACCGTGTGAATATCCCATTCTCTAATGGAATTCATCTGATGATTTACCACCCACTGATGATCTTTGAACAAATTATTGCACTGGCTTCTGCAAGTGGTGATTTTTCTGATGCCACGCCCTCTTCTCCATACACAGGCGAGCACCACTTCCCCATCCATGCATAACACATACTTATTCATCAACTTTTTATCTTGAAATAATTAAAGAATCATAAGAAGTTTCAAGAAGTATTACAGAGATGCTAAGTGTATCCAAGCCTAGCTTTCAGTAATAACATTCTGTAGAGTACATGATCAAAACCAAGAAGCCGGTCTTCCCATCATGGCTCAGCAGAACCGGATCTGACTAGTATCCATGAGGACACGGGTTCAATCCCTGGATTCACTCTGTGGGTAAAAGATCCAGCATTCCCATGAGCTGTGGTGTCATTCGCAGATGCGGCTCAGCTCTAGTGTTGTTGTGGCTGTGGGCCAGCAGCTACAGCTCCGGTTCAACCCCTTGCTTGGGAACCTCTGTATGCCGTGGGTGCACCACTAAAAAGACCAAAAAAAAAAAAAAACCAAGAAACCGATATGGCACAATATGACTGTCTACAGACTTTACAGGAGTTTCACTACTTTTTAAATTTTCTGAATTATATTTTAATTGCTTAGCATCACGTTTGACTTATTTTTTCATTGTGTTATCATCTATCACCATCATTATTCTTTTTGATGCTCAAATTATCTTGTTTGACTAGTGAGAACACCTTCAATCCAGCTCATGCATCTTACTGATAAGCTGCCATCCGTCTCTGAACTATTCTTTGACTTCTGGGATAGGATGTCTCAGGCTCCAGACCTGTAATTAGCCATTTCTCCAAGACTTGGTTCCTTCTTTATTATTTTCCCCCTGAAACTTTGATCCTGATTCCAAGCCCTGTTTTCTTTCTTGGGGAATGGTATTTAGGCATAGGATCTAGGTGCTAGCTGAGCTAATTGCCACTGGAGTTTAAGGTCCTTTCAGTGAATAAACCTAAGTTCAGTTTGAGTTCCCCTCATTCAAATCCAGCATCCCAGAAGTCTTCCTTATCTTTTCCTGCCTCGTATTTTTATACCCCTTCTCCCTGCCTCCTCTTACTATCAATATATTCAACTCATCTGCTCAATCCTAAAACATATGCACAATTTTTAGAATTGCTACTAGCAATACCACTACCAACAACAAACCTGTTAAGTAAATTGAAGGTGTCTTTACAGTTCTTTTTAAATTTTTAATTTAAAATTATTTTTTCCGGAGTTCCCATTGTGGCGCAGCAGAAAACGAATCCGACTAGGAACCATGAGGTTGCGGGTTCGATCCCTGGCCTTGTTGGGTGGGTTAAGGATCTGGCATTGCCATGAGCTGTGGTGTAGGTCACAGATGTGGCTCAGATCCTGCATTGCTGTGGCTGTGGCATAGGCTGGAAGCTGTAGTTCTGGTTAGACCCCTAGCCCGGGAACCTCCATAGGCTGAGAGTGTGGTCCTAAAAAGCAAAAAATAAATAAATAAATATATAAAATAAAATAATTTTTTCCTTTTATCTTTTGGTCACACTTGCAGCATATGGAAGTTCCCAGGCCAGAGATCAGATCCAGTCTACAGCTGGGACCCATGCCACAGCTGTGGCCACATCAGATCCTTAACCTACTGCATCAGGCGGGATTTTTAACCGGCTGTGCCACAGTGGGAACTCCTATGGTCTTTTTTTCTTTTTTTCAATAAGCCACTTAAGATATACAGTTGTAACACTGTGCTCAAGAATTTTTCAATTAATTATTTAGTTTTGGCATGGTTATGTTATCAATTTGATATGTTCATCTTCCTTTGTTTCATTTTGTATTCAGTTTTAAGATTTTCTTTGCATCCATCCTTCCTGATTTAATTTTATTTTAAAATATATGAAACATGTATATAAGGCATAAGTCAAAACTCTATGAAAAGGTGCATTCGGAGAAGTCTCATTATCTTCTTTAGTAATCCCTGCCCTGCCCTTTTCCCACGTATCCAGGAATAGGCAACCATTTTTGTTAGTTTCTGGTTCATGCTTCCTGTATTTTGTATTTTTTTTAGCAAAAGCAAAGATATGAGTATGTTTCCTTCTTTCTTTCTTATATAAAAAGTAGCATATTATCCGCACTCTTTCACACCTCACGTTTGCTCTTAACAGCGTAGCCTGGAAATCATTGTGGATGGGTTCATAGAAATCTTCTTCATTCTTTTCTGCATTGTGTGAAACGTGCCGTGGGTTACTCAACACATCTGCTATAGAAGGCATTTCAGTTGACTCCAATGTTTTCTTACAATAAATAACATCCCAGTAAATAACCTTATCACGGTGGTTTATATTTGTGGAAGTGTATCACAGGATAAATCCCCAGAAGAATAATTGCCAGCTGAAAAGGTAAATGCCCAGCTTTGTTCACTATGCTGGATCCTCCTCCACGGAGACTCATCATTTTACTCTTTTATCAGCAATTTGTGAGAGTAACCATTTCCTTGTCCGAAGTGTGTATTGTCAGCCTTTTCAATTTTGCCAGTCTGATAGGTAAAAAATAGTATCTGAGTGTAGTTTTATTTTGCATTTCTCTTATTATGAGTTCATTTGAGCAGTTTTTTACATGTTTGAAAACTGTGTGTATTTTTCTCTCAAGTGTTGGCTTTCTGTTGCTCGTGTTTTCTTTTCAGGTTTTGGACTTTCATTTCTTGATTTTCAAATGTTCTTTAGTACTAGGAAACATCAGTCTTTATGATGTATATTGCATATACGTTCTCCAAGTTTGTTGCTTGTCTTTTGACTTTGTGATTTTTTTTTTTGCAGTGCAAGAATTTTGTGTTATTTTTTTAAAATACTTCAAATTTATCAATCTTTTTTCTTCTTCAAATCTGGTTTTTGAATCATGATTAGAAAAGCTTTCTCCATATCCAGATTATGAAGAAATTCACCAATTTTTGTTCAAGTACTTGGTATGGTTTCTTTTCCTTTTTTTGGTATTTTTTTGTCTTTTCAGGGCCACACCCTCGGCCTATGAAAGTTCCCAGGCTAGGGGTCGAATCGGAGCTACAGCTGCTGGCCTGCGCCACAGCCATAGCAACACAGGATCCAAGCCGCAACTGCAACCTACACCACAGCTCATGGCAACGCCAGATCTTTTACCCACTGAGCCAGGCTAAGGATCAGATCTGTGTCCTCATGGATCCTAGAGGGGTTTGTTAACCTCTGAGTCATGACAGGAACTCCAGGTGTCTTTTTTTTTTTTTTTAACATTTAATTCTCTGATCCATTTGGAGTATATTTTGTAAGATGGTATGAGATATGATTCCATTTTGATCTTCCCCCAAATGGCTACCAGTTGTCCAACCTTCATGAAAAAGGTCACTTATTTCCCAGGAATTTCTTGAATCTGGAGGCCTTTTACACTAAACAAGTCCTACGGTCAATATTAGTCATGTCAAAACAGAAATGGATGGATTTTTCTTTTTGTGCCTTTTTGGTGTGCTACTGCCAAGCCCTGAAAAAGAAGATATTGGGAAAAAAGAAAAGAAAATAAAGAAAAGAAAAGAAAAGGAGACCAAGGGTTAGAAACTCAGAGTATTATTACATATTTTACTATCTTTAAGAAATACATGCTCATAAAAATATATTTAAAAAAAAATACATGCTAATGACAAAAATCCAAGTAGTACAAAAAGTTGTATAGTGAAAATAAAATTATCCTTCTGTATCAGACTGCAGCCTCTCTAGAAGCCACCACTGTTACCAGTTCCTTACATATCTGTCCACATAATATGGTCTGTGCAGAGAAAGAAAATGAGAGAGAGATGTTTTAAATGAAAGCAGGGGCAAGTGAGCTCATGCCTACTGTAAGAACTTTAAGTGTCAGGCACCCGCTGGGTATCACTCTGTCTGCCAACCATCCACATCTTCCATCGGTTCCGTATTGACATCCGATTGCTCAGATGAGGAATCGAAGTTTACAGAGGCAGAGCCACTTGTCCAAAGCCTCAGCTAGCAGGGGGAGGATCTGGATGCAACTAACGCTGTCCTCTCTGTACCAGAATGTACACGCAGGGAGTGGGTGCTCACCACGTGGACGTGGCTGCTTGGAACTCCTGGAGGCATACTGATCACCCCCCAAAATAACTTGGCAGTGGGAGCAAAGGGATGTCCAAGCTGTGCTGAGAAACGACATGTCACCTCATATTTATGTGCCACTTGACAGGAAGCTCCCCGTGATGGGAAGGGAGGTTTGTGCATCAGGGTTCCCATCCTGGAACACTTCAAAATTTTTCTGTAAGCCCTGATGCCAGGAGAGGGAAAAAAAAAATCAAAAGAAAAATTGGATTGTGTCAAGAAACATTAGCAGCTGTGACTCAAAGATACATGGCGGTGGGGGGGGTGCAGATCTGTTGACTCAGAGGGGTCCATTTCTTAGTCACTTTGCAGCTTTTACGACACTTTAATCTTTTAGGAAAAGAAAGTGATTTACAAAGTAGGGGGGAGGTAAAAATAAAGGATTGCAACAGAAGGATTTGCTTCACAACAGCAGTTCGTGGCAGCATGCAAGGAAAATAGAGAGAAGAAAGCATTGTTGTTCTATTCCGGAGAGAGGGTTTTTGAATGCCGAAGTGGATGGGTGTCAATTTCTGTGTATTAAAACATTCAAAACACAGCTCTTTCTCTCAGAAGTTCCCTCTATTGCGGTGGAAATGTATTTTTCTCATCTTCAGGGATTACAGCTCCGTAGAAAAGCACAGGCTAGAGGGGGATGGGGGCCCAGGGGAGGAGGTTCCCCTGGAAAGTTAACAGGCTCTTTTTTTGGCTCCCTGGGGGATTTTACTGCTTCTGGACTAAGATCCTTGAACTGCTTCATTCCTTGAGAGCCTGGGATATTGGATTGGGATCGGCCTCTCCAGTAGGCACTTCATCAGTACCTGGCAGAATTCCAGCTCGTGATCAAGCTTATCCATGCCCACCCTGCCCTCTTTTCAGTACCCCCGAGTTGTCGCCTCCCCAAAGGATTGTGGAGGTCCTAGATTCTAGATTCTGCACCTGAGCTAGACATGAGTGTATTCTATTTGCTTTCTGATCGCCACCTGCAAACCTGCACTCCTCTTACCAGCATACACGGCCTTGCATGGACGCCCGTCTTGGCCATGATGCCCATGCTTGCATAAATACCCATCCTGGCATAGACAGCCATCTTCACGTGGATGTTCACACAATCAGCTCTTTGCTCGAGGACAAGTGCACCTCAGCACCTAACCTCTGACCGCCCAGCCTTCCATCAGTTCCCCCCTTTTCTCCATCCTTTACCAGATTTCCTCAACTCCTGCTCTCCTCAGATTCTAGCCGAGGAAATAGGCTGTTCCCACTCAGATTTTCTCATTGGTACGGTCAGGAACATTACTCTACTCTCCCAGGCAAGCCTCCTCATCCCTTCCCATTTAAAAATTCTACTAAAAACCCATGATTTATAGCAAATCTTCCTCGCATTTTTCAAACATTTCCAGTAACTCCATTCTCACCCTTTCGCATCTGTCTACCCATCCATAAACTAGCATATTTATTAGGCACTTTCTATGTGCTAGACATTGTGCTGATATGAGGGAAAGTGACATTTGTGTAATGCTTTACATTGACAAGGCATTTTCACATCTGTTTTCCTCTCTGATTGCTACAATAACCCTTAAAGTAGGAAAGGCAGAAATCATTACTAATCCCATATTGCAGACTAGAAGACTAAGGCCCGGAGAGGTCCGGGGGCTGCTGAGAAGAGACAAACCCCCAAATTCAAACAGAGCTCTTGTTCTAGGCACTTTGTAGCAAGTGTCAGGCTATACCTGTGCAGGTGCATGTCCCCTCCGCCCCCAGCCAACACACAAATACACATGGTCCATCTTTACAGTGGTAGTGACTTTTAAGCGTGTTTTTCTCTGCTTTCCTCGTGTGTTTGTTCTGCCTTCCCTTTAATCAATAAGGTCCCCCCAGACTGGAGCCCAGAGTGGCTCTTGGAACTCTGTGCTGAAAGGGGTAAGGAAAACCAAATAAATCCACAATTCTTAAGAGCAAAACTGAATAAAGCTTTTGATTTGCACAGGTGCCGTCCCATCTGAAATTGCAGTACGAGATACTGAGAGCCCATGCAGGTGGGCTCCCTGGAGTTTTACCCATTTAATAAGTATTAGCGTTTTTTGGAGCAATTTCCATTCCGTCAACACAACATGGAATGAATCGGTGCTGCCGTCTCCATCCCAGTCACACCGCCTCCCCTCACCACATAAAGCCGGTGCTGTTGAAAAGCCCCCATAGTGGGCATCTAATTATCATCAAACTGCAAACCCATTTCTCAAGGATCCTTCCCCATTGCTTGAGAACTGGATTAATCAGCATGGCTCACAGTGGTTTTTGCATCTCTTAATTTACTACCAAACACTCCTTCTCTCCCGAGAGGAGATGTTTTGTTACGTGTAATTAGACCATGTAAGCAATCCTATGTGGGGCTTGTTATTTCTGCACAGGAGGATCATGGAGCTGTCTCCAGGTGGGGAACGGTGACATGCTGCAGGAACAAAGGTATGCTGGCAGCGTGTTCATTTACAAACCTCCTCTGGCCCCACGCGGGCAGGCACCTTGGGAGATGCTAGGGCTGTAGGTACACGTGGGCTCGGCTCCTCAGACTAACTGTCTGGGGCCGGGAGGTTCGGGAGGTAATGGCTCAAACATACGGTTTCTACCGCTTCTGAGGTTTTCTGCCTCCTGAGAGCGAGGTCAGCAGCAGCCACCCGAAGGGCGTGAGGGTGACTTTCGGGCAGGGGAGCAGGACATCTATCTGGAGCCGCATCTGAGGTTAGGGAACTGAGCGGTGGCTGGGCTTTGGGGACCAGGTGTGCCTCAGCGCCTTCATCTCCAGTCTTGGAGCTTTTCCCTGTGCAAGCCTGAAAGCCTCAGTATCACCCACAATGAAACCCTCGAAGCTTTCAGTTCCACCAAAAGCAAGATGAAAAGAGTGCGCCGAAGCTCCCTCTCGCCTGTTTCAAAACCACTCCACTCATTCTCTCAGAACCTCCACTCGTGACTCAGATGGTACTAGAAAAAGCTGTTTAGAATTCCAGTCGGTCGGTGAAAAAAACAGCCTGCATTTGCATTTGTCCTCTGTCTTCGCTTCCCCGTTAGTGATGGAGAAAAGCGGGGTCTGTCGGGATTACTTAGGGTCAAGTACTTGGCAGGAGCGAGAGGCATGCTGGTCAGACGGGAGGAGCAAGAGACCTGACACCCATCCTGGACCGTGCTTAGGAGGCCCTCGAGGGCGGCCAGGCTTTGGATCAGAGGTCCCTGGTTCCTGCTTCCTCACTGACGGGCTGCGTGACCTTGGGCAAGTCATCAGCAATCTGAGCCTCCATCTTTTCAGACATCTGAGGATGATAATAGCCGTAATGTCTGCCCTCCCTCCCGGGGCCTGGGCGAGCATCACATGAGCTAATGGACGCGAGAGAGGTTTGTAAACCATCTCCCGCTTTACAAAGGCAAGTCGTTTTTTTTAATAATAATGACTCTTCCCACTGGTAATGGCTGTCATCTGGGAGTTGGGGGCTTGCTCTGCCAGCTCTGCCCCGGCTCCGTTAAGGTCCTTTGGTAAAGGAGCGATGTTGAGGAGCCGGTGCCCTGTCACTCACCAGGAGACACCTCAGGGGACTCTGTCAGGGGGGCCGGAGGAGAGGCGCCCGGGTACCCTGTCCCTCAGGTTTGACACAGAATAATTGTTTTGACATATGATGGAATTTGTCCTCGCCTGGGTCAGAAAAAAAGCCCAATACCGAGGCTTTTCATCTAATTTCAATTACAGTCATTAAAACCCTTACTCCTGAGTCAAGCCTTTCCAAAAAGCCATCAATGACAGCCCATTACAGAAGAGTTATTTATAGCGGCGCATGTTAATTTTACAGTACCACAGACCAATGATTCATGGCTTGGCATTAGTGAGAGACATCATTCCCGGGGCTGAGTGATCACTGACATAACAAGCGCAGCTCTGTGTCTCTGCAGGGACAGCTCAAGGCCTCAGAATGAGAGGCCAGACCCTGTTTGGTGCAGAATAACCGGAGCCTCTCAGCCTTGGCCTATTCCGGCCAAGGAGAACGTCTTCCCTAAGTGCGGAAGAATGGCCACAATCACTTTGGGATGGGCGTGTGACAGCTATAGGATTTCTGACTGAGATGATATCTGGCCTGGGCCAGGCTTTCAGCCTTTCCTTCTCATATTAACCGCTCTTAGTATGGGCTTTCTATAGACCTCCTGGTATTTGCTGCTATTCAATAACTCTAAGAGATACCTGAAACTCACCTGGACTTGATGGGGAAAAAAATGGCTCTGGGGCCATCGAAAGCCCAGCATCCTTTTATCCAAACTACTTCCACCTCAGGTTTGTAAGTGCCACTTTGACCGATCGATACCGGGCCTCTTGATTCTTGGTCTATTTGCAGCTGAAATTCTCCCCCTTGATTAAAAATTCACCAGGAGGCAGCCTGATGTGACATTTATGAGTTCCTGGAAGTCCATAAATGTTGAATGTTAGAAATTAGCCTGAGTTGTTTAGATGATAGAAAGCAATAAGCAAGCCGGAGGGCTAATATTCAACGCTCCTATATTTTTATTGTGTATCTGTGGAACCCTGTGGGAAAGTGGAATTGAAACCCCATACAAAGCACCTCCGTGTTTGATGGAGCCTTTACACCAGCCCCGACCTCTAAATCACCCTCCCTTCCAGAGGAAGCTACATGGGCCTCAATGCAACTGATCCCCCTCTTTCCTTCCAGCCTGGTACCCCTTTGACGACGAGGAACTGGCCCACGTTCCCTGCTCTGTTTTAACACAGACCATGGTATCAATATTGAAATTGATTACTTTTGTTCTGTCTTCATAGAGGAGCAGCTGTCCAGTCACCGGGAGGACAGACTGGCAAAAATAAATCTGTGACCTCATTATTTTGGAGTTTTCAACCGCAGAGTTTTTGTGCTCTACCCATGAGTATTTCTTTCCAATTATTTCCTGCCTACATCCCAGCCCTTTTCTGAGCCTCTATTCCTTTCGTTTAAGCAGCTTCTTCAGACAGTTCTACAATGTTCCCTCTGTAGACCCTTCCGGGCCATTGATCGTGGTTCTGGGAGCTTTGCACTCTTCCTGGGAGGCCTTGTCTAGTCTAGGCTGAAGTCAATGAAAAGGCAGAGAAGGTTCAATGACAAAAGCTCTAATCAACCAGCCTGGATGCTATTCTTCTTCTTTCACTGCACGGCCATCCGGAGAGCCATGTGTACATGGAATTCCATTTCTGTCCGGTGACTGACACATTTTACAAAACCCAAGACACCCTTCTTGACTCTCAACTGGGGAAGCCTAGGAATGTGGCACATCGTGGATGGATGAAAGGAAAGTGGTCAGAGGACAGAGTCCAGAGCAAAGTGGTTTGAGTGGACTTCAAGAGAAGGTCCAAGATTATTTATATCAAGGCATCTTTTGTCTCTATCTACCTGTGAAGGCTCTCCGTCTTATTCCCAGCATGGACTAGGCTGCTCCAAGTATTTGTGTCTATGCTCAGTGCATTTCTTCTGTGCTGAAGTCTGTTAGGAAAACTCCTCTTCATCCTTCAAAACCACGTTCAGATACTTATAATTTCTACTTACTTTTATCCCTTAACATCCTGTTACTATATACTTGCTCACTGTCTAAAATTTGAGTCCCTTCATGATAGGACTGATTTCTTCTTTATTTTCTCTCTCTAATGCCTGACATATAGTAAGCACTCAGTAAATGTTCAGTGAATTGAGCTGACTGCTTTTTTGTCTCCAAGTCAGCACTGAGGGTTATTTAGAAACAAGCACCTTAGAGTTCCCTGGTGTCTCAGCGGGTTAAAGATCTGGTGTTGTCACTGCTGTGGTTCAGGTTCAGTCCTTGGCTCAGGAAATTTTATACACCGTGGGCACAGCCGAAAATGAAAAAGAAGCATCTTGAAGATCAGTCATGGGATCAGAATCAGGTTTGGATGTGATGAGTAATGGTTTAAAAATAGTGATAAATCTGTACCCGCATGTTTGTGTCTCCTCTTAAAGGTTATCTGATTTAATATATAAAGCTTACCGTGTTTAGCTTCTGCATTAGAAGTAATATATTGTGACTAATATCTGAAAAAATATGTTTATAAACTGTGTAGGTTTGAGTTGAAATCTCCATAGAAATCTCAAACCCTCACAGCGACTTATACCCAAACACCTTCTAGTTTACTCTGGGAGAAAACAGGATTCCAATTACCTCCCCTAAATTAAGTAAAAATGTCTAAGAGAAAAAAAAATCCTTTAAAAAAATTAAAAGACATTCTTTACTCCTAATTATGCAAAACTAAAATTAACTAGTTGAGACAATCTAGGCCAAATCCCAAAGGGTCAGAGCAGGCACAGGCCAAGAGCCTCCTCCTTCACCAGCCCGCCTTCCCAGCTCAGTGACCGGCTTCCTGGGCAATGATTTCCAAACCAGCCGGCCCAGGGCCAGGGTCATGAAGCAGAAGCCCGTCCATTTTTTTTCTGAGTCTGCAGTCACCCTTCCTGGATAAGCCCTGTTGGAGCTGGGTTGTGTTTATTCCTAGTAACCATTAGAGTTACAGCATCACTTTAAACTAGCTGCAGTAAAAGAAAAGAAAAAAAAAAAGGCAAGTGAGAGGGAGCCAGAGATTGCCTTTTAAACTGGCAAGGACTTCCACTTGCTTTAAGCTGTTGCTCTTAAAGTCAAGGCTGGCTTCCCTGTTCCAGCAGCCCTGCTTTGCAACCGACTGACGCTCAGCAGAAAAGGTAGCGGGTCCTGGGTCCATCTCCCCTCCTCTCACCCCTTTGTTTAGCCAGTTCCTCTTTAACGTAACAGGAGTAGCCTTTCTGCTGCAGCAAGCGTGGCTTCCTTCATGCCAAGGACACCATCGTGTTCATAAGTATACTAAACCCTCAAAAAAAAAAAAAAAATCCAACAATCAAGTGACAAATGTAACAACCTGGAATTTCTGGATTCTCCACCCGTCTAATTAGAACGGCAGCAAAAGGCGCGGCCTACTTAAACTGCCAATCAACCCAAAATGATATGCAACCTATTTATACAAATGTTTACGCCTGTGGCTTGAATCAGCCCTTGTAGCAGAGGAGGCAGCACATGGTGATGAAGAAACAAGTGAGCTCAGATGTCTCCACCAACTAAGGTAACTTAGCTTTACTTGGCTGCTCCAATACATCTGATTCTCTTTTGTTTTTTCATTAATTTTTTAATCTTTTTAATCAAAATGCATATATTAGAAATGCGTGGCTGGGAATTCCTGTCGTAGCGCAGCAGAAGTGAATCTGACTAGTAACCATGAGGTTGCAGGTTCAATCCCTGGCTTTGCTCAGTGGGTTAAGGGTCTGGCGTTGCCGTGAGCTGTGGGGTAGGTCGCAGGCGTGGTTTGGACCCTGTGTTGCTATGGCTGTGGCGTAGGACAGCAGCTGTAGCTCTGATTTGACCCTTAGCCTGGGAACCTCCATATGCCTTGGGTGCGACCCCCCAGCCCCAAAAAAAGAGTGTGGCTTGATCTATTTTCCCGTGTTAAATACATCCATTTACTGGTACCCGTCACAGCACGGGTCCAGTGCCCCGTGTTTATCCTGTTCTTACTGCCAGGTAGCGTGATCCTGGGACTACACCACGCTCTGTCGGTCCAATCAGCTGTTGCGTCCTATTGTTTGAGTTGTATTCTGTTTGGGGCTATTATGTGCAGCGCTGCCATTAACATCCCAGCACTTGCCTGTTGGTGAAAGGTGTTCATAAGCCTTCTGGGTTGTAGTTGTTAGAGCCTCGGTTATGCATAGGTCGTGGCTGCTGCCACAAACTTTTCCAAATTATGGCAGATCACAATTCCACCATCATGGTGACACTAACTATCCCACTTGAAGGCTCCCTGCATGGAACCATGCTACTCAGTCCTCAGAGCGGCCCCACTTTCGGATGAGGAAGCCGAGGTTAAGAGACTGGCTAAGACCACACTAGGTAACGGCTAGGCTCCACCCCAGGTGCTTGTCGTCTGAAAGCTGGAGCTCTTCATTCTGCATTCTCAGGCCTCGCAGGTGTTCTGACTCAGTGTAGGTACCAAATACACCTTATTCCTAACAGAACTCCCAGGCTCCTGTTGTCTCATGTTGTGGGGCTTGTCAGCTTACTCTCTCCTGCTTTGTTCTCCGAAGCTTCTAAAACCAAGTGACAAAAGCTTCAGGTGACTTCCGGGGAACCACACTGTCCTCCTCCTTTTCCTTCAGCCAAGGGGCTGGTTCCTTCTCAGCCCCTCAGCCCCAGGCTGCCTCTATCAATCCCTCAGTGATGGTGGAGAGCCTGGCTACTCAGTACTCGAGATACTTCCACGCATGGCTTTCAAGCACCTGGTAGGACTGTGTTTGCTGTGCTTCTTGACACTTCTTGCACTTGAACGGGGCTGTGTGGCTAACTCTGGCCGATCATTGTAAGCAGATGTGACATGCAACCCTTTGGAGCCAGAACATTTCATTGTCAGACACAAGGCTCTCCAGAGCCCTCTCCTCCCTCTGCCAGCTTTGTCAGCCTGGGTCCTGGAGTAAGGAAATGCGCAGCCATGCTCACCAGCCACCTGCAATGAAAATGATGTGATAAGCCATTAAGATTTGGGAGGGTGGGGAGTCTTTCTTACTTAGTAGAACCAAGTCCTTTCTAATTGATACAAGGTACACATTTAGTTTTTTGAACTTAGTTATAACCTCTATTTTGACAGTTCCCAAATTTTATCTCTTGGCTGATCCTGAGTCCTGAATTCCAGACCCAATTATTTTACCATTTCTCTAAATCTTCTCCTAGGAAACAAATCTACATCTCAAACTAGGCAAGTCTAAATTGGAATTCCTGATTGCTCCTCTCCCCAAACTTGGGCCAGCCACGACCTTCATATCTCAATTAATAGTAGCTACAATATTCTGAAAAAGAACATATACTCTTATACATAGATATGTATATATGGATCAACTTGCTGTATGCCTGAAACATTGTAAATTAAACATTGTAATTGAAACATTTCAATTAAAAAATGCATATCCAGAATTTGACCTTCCTTTGGTTATCTAAGTCTAGATATCGTGGCTCTTTCAAAAACTCATTCTTCTAGATATTATTGCTTTTACAACACTTTCTTTGAGATTTTTTTTCACAACACCCCCTCTCACCCTGCCTCTGACCTATCTGCCATGATGTCATAGGGTCCTGGTTCTCCTGGGCCGAACCCTTTCTTTGTAATTCACTGACCATTTTCTCTCCCTCACTTTAGCTTCCTGATCTTCTTGCTATTCTCTTTCCATGAGAAAAATCAGTGCTTTTTATGGCTTTAATTTTCATTTTTATCCATGTTTTATAAAATGTATGTATAACGATGATGATATCGGGAATGATTTTGGGAGGTAAATGGATGAATATTTCTGTTTTAATAGTTATCGTTTTATTTTACTGGGTATTAGACAAAATATAACTAGCACATAAAGGCTGAGATTTCACAGATATTATTGCTTAAATGAAACCAGAAGAATGAGTTTAAGTCAAATTACAGTAAAATATTAAATAAACAATATTACGGAAGAGACGGGAGAGAGGAAACAATGTAAGCAGCACACAGTTGAAGTTTAGGGAATGTACATGGATCTCAATAAAAGCAGTCACTTCTCCTTAGTGAACGAACACTTGCAGTGGGCACCTGGAGCGCTCCATTTGGCTGGCGGTCCTCCGTACCCTTAACATTAATAAATCAATCTCAAATGGAGTCCCCCAAACGAGTTCCTCTGTTTATTCCGTGATGGCAACCTTCTTTAGGTCAAGTCCAACAACTGGGCATCATGTTTTATTCATCTCTTTGTCCCCTTTATTCACAAAATTTTTAAATCCTGAGACAACTGTCACATTTACCCTGTCCCTTTTATTCTCATTAACATCATCCCAAGCCGTGACCCAGTTACCTCATACCCAGATCACCGCAATGACCTCCAAAACTATCCTCCTGGCTCCATCTAAATTCAATTGCATCCTGCCAATGCCCTAAAATCACCATTCCCCGTGTTACAAACCTTCGTGGCTTCCCTGAAGGCAAGGTGCAAGACCCCTAACCACATGCAAATAGTAACTGGTACGCACTGTCTTTTCGGTGCAAAAAGCCTTGCAAGAATTTTACATCTTCATGACAGCTCTACAAGGTAGATACTACAGATGAGGATACTGAAGTTTAGAGGTTAAATGACTTTAAAAGATGGAAATTAAAAAATACATATCCAGAATTTGACCTTCTGGTAAATGGCAGAGCCAGAATTCTATCCTAAATAGCTCGGTGCCAGTATCTTTAAACTGCCACGCTGCACTGCCTGTTGACAAATGTAGCATTCTTTCTGAGTATGGATTATCTTTGGGTTCTCTGTTCTATTTCCTTTCTTCTCATTTCAGTGAATCTCATTCTTTATCAAGACCCATCTGGGTTTTGATTGTTTACCCCCTCCCCACCCACAACACACACACACACACACACACCATGTAAAAGTAACTTCTGCTACAATATCAAAATTGTATCGGTTCTTTAGGACCCAGATCAAGTTCAGGCCCTGGTATTATAACTAATGCCAGAGTTAGCACTGGAAGAAATAGATGGCTGCCTTTCCAGATCTAAAATGAATGTGCCCGGGCCCCGAATTGTCCAGCTTCAGTCCTGATGCAAACCTGGCTCTGTGAGCAAATGACTAGAAGCCGACACCCCACCCCATCCTATGAACAGGAGGTCCCTTCATCCCTGAATGAAGAACATTTAAAGTAATGCAGGCGGACACAGTTCAAGGCGTTGCATCTCAACTTTTTATGTGCACAGGGCCTTGCCAGCCGCCCTTTCTTTGTGTTCAATAGACATTCAGTAATCGTAATAACACAGACTGATTCCAAACATTTCCAAGATCAAGAGTCAGGCTGAATCCTGCCCAGAGAAATCATGGCCTTAGGGAGCATTCGGACCCCCAGGGTTTGTTTTGCTCACTCATCTTCTTTCAAATGGTCAATTCATTCCTTGAGTTGCTATCCACAGAGAAGCCGGAAAAGCAACAGAGCTGCTAAACCTAAACTGTCTTTTCTGTTCTTTTTTGAACAATGAAAGGACACCAAAACAAAGCAAAACAACCCTTAGAATTAGAAACTTAGACGTCATCAAGTCCCACCCCTTCATTTCAGAGACGACAAAACTGAGGCTCTGAGAGAGTGATCCAGACAGGGTCACATAACCAGTGATAATTAGCATCAGATCCAAGATTGGAATCCAGGGCTTTGAGCCCCAGTGCAGCTTTTATTTTATTCTAATACCTTTATTTTTTAATTTTTAAAGTGTTTGAAATTTTTTGCCTGCCTCCACAAGCGTTTGGAGCTCCCAGGCCAGGGATCAGATCCAAGCCACAGTTGTGGCCTCTGTCACAGCTGCAGCAATGCTGGATCCTTAACCCACTGTCCTGGGCTGGGGATGGAACCTGCATCCCAGGGCTCCAGAGATGCCACCAATCCTGTTGCACCACAGTGGGAACTCCCCCAGTGCAGCTTTTAAATCTCAAGTCTAGAAAACATGGGCAAGTCATTTTTTTTCTAGAATTCAGTTTTGTTCCTTTTTTTCCTTTTTCCTTTTTAGGGCCATGCCTGTGGCATATGGAAGTTTCTGGGCAGGGTTCGAATCAGAGCTTCAGCTGCTTCAGATTCAAGCTGAGTCTGTGACCTACACTGCAGCTCAGGGCAACACTAGATCCTTAACCCACTGAGTGAGGCCAGGGATCGAACCTGTATCCTCATGGATACTAGTAGGGTTCTTAACCCCCTGAACCACAGTGGGAACTCTCAATTTTCTTAATTCTGTAATGAGGCTAATGTTAATGATTATACAAATTTTGAAGCTTTGTTACTAAGAATCAAGTAAAGTCAAGTGAAAAAAATACAGAGGAAGCATCTAATACATAATAGTTGCTCAGCAGATGTTCATTTATTCACCCAGATGGTTAAGTTAGTGGACATCCAGGAAGAATCTAGAAAAGACGTATTTTCGGAAGATGATTAAAACATTAAAAATCTAATCACACAACGTTCCGAAAGTCTGAGGCGGCCTTGAAATCAGGATGCGGAGAAGGGAGAGATGTTTAATTGCAAAGGTTTCTCTATTTGTTTTTTAAAGGAAAAGGGGTGTGTCAGCTGGGTGACTCATGAAACACTAATTAAATTTTTTATTCTTTTCATCCCAGTAAAACAAACAAACCACTTCCGGTTTTTTGAGCTTTCTGGAGACCCAGGAAAATAATTACTTATGTTGAATACTGATGACTTGCAAAATTAGTTTTAAGTTTTTTAATTCTGGCTTGGTTCTTCAGGATGTGAAATGAGTGTTACAGTCGAGTCTTATGGGGGTGGCAGGTGACCCCTAACCAGGCAGCAAGAGGTAAAGCTGAGGGGAGTGGTTCCCTAAACTCCCATGCTGCCAAGTTCAGACCTCAGCCTCCTGGCTGGGGCTCTGTGTAGGACATGGCCAGCACTGTGCCTGGGCCCAAGGCTATGACATCACTCTCTCCTCTCTCTCTGCCACCCCTTAACTTGTGGAGTCCTTGGAAGACAGTTTCTCCAAGTGCCTCTTAGCGTCCCTGCCCGCTTGCTCTGAAGCCTGTAAGACTATCAGGCTTAGATGGGGGCTCCGAGTATTGACGTAAAACAATCCAGAAATTCTGACCTTGCAAAATGTTTTGAGCCTTTAAATTACGAAAAAATGTATATGCTTAAAAGTACCAAGTATCATTTAACAACCACCATACACCAACCAGATCTGACACATGTGGAGTGTTCATTTTTTTCTTTATCAATTTAGAAAAGAATTTTAAAGCAAAAAATATACAGATAAAATTGAACACCCCCAAACTTTTTTTCTCACTCCTCAAAGATATCACCACCTTGAAGTTGGATTTTATCATATTGTATATATTTGTACTATGTATGTATTAACAAAAATATATTAAATTGTTCTTGAGTTTTTTTTGATTTTTAAACTGAAGTATAGTTGATTTTAAATGTTTCAAGGTATACAGCAAAGGGATTCAGTTATACATATATACACATTCTTTTTCAGATTTTTTTTCCATTATAGGTTAATACAAGATATTGACTATAGTTCCCTGTTCTATACAGTAGGTCCTTGTTCATCTATTACATGTTAATCCCAAATCCTAATTTATCCCCCACCCCTGCCGCTTTCCCCTTTGACAACCAGAAGCTTGTTTTCTATGCCCATGAGTCTATTTCTATTTTGTTCATTTGTATCGTTTTGGGCACTTCTTCAAAATTTTATTTTATTTCCATTTACCATTGGGGTATGAGCACTTAACATAAGATCTACCCTCCTAACAAACTGCTGAGTGGACAGTACAGTACTGTTAACGCTAGGCGTGATGGGCCACAAGGCTGTAGGACTCATTCGTCTTGTACACCTGTTTAACAGTGTCTCCCTACCTCTCCCTCCCTCCACCAGGCCCCTAGAAACCACCGTTTTACTCTCTGATTCTGTGGGATTCACAGTCTTGGACATTTGTTTCATTTATTTTTTTAGATTCCACATATAAGTGATATCGTATGACATTTGCATTTCTCTGTCTGACTTACTTCACTTTGTCCGATAATCTCCAGTTATATCCATGTGGCTGAAACTGGCATTATTTCATTCTTGTTTATGGTTGAGTAATACTCCATTGTCTATATATATCACATCTTCTTTATCCATTCATCTGTCGATGGACATTTAGGTTGCTTCCATGTCTTGGCTGCTGTAAATAGTGCTGTTCTTTACATTGGGGTACATGTATTTTTTCTATTTAGCATTTTTTTTCATCTTTTCCAGATATATGCCCAGGAGTGGGGTTGCCAGATCATATGATAACTCTATATTTAGTTTTTTAAAATTTGTTCTTAAATTTTATGTAAATCGTATCATCTACATATATATTTTTGTAACTTGCTCTTTTCACTCAACATATTTTTGAGATGTATATATGTTGATACATTTAAATTCAGTTCATTTTATTTAAATTACTAGAAAACATTTTTATTGTCTGAACAGAGTAAACTTTATCCATTATGCTATTGACAGACATTTAGCTTGTTTGCAGTTTTTTGTGATTACTATAAGACTGCATGAATATCCTAGATCATATCTGCTTATGAGCATTTGCAAGATTTTCTCTAGGATATGCATCTAGAAGTCAATTTCTGGATCATAAAGCGTGCATATCTTCAGCTTTACTAGATAATGACAAATCTTTCTCCAAACAGACTGCATTAATTTACACTCCAATCTCCAGTTTATGACAGTTCTTATTTCTTCAATGCTTGCTACATTGAGACTTGAAAACATTTTTTTTTTTCCTTTAGAAGTTAGTCCTTGACCACTAGTTTGATACCATCTGTATTTTGGGTGACCTGTTTTACCAACAGACCTATTACCCTCCACGACTAATTGTGAAAGTAATTGCTTATAATGGAATAAATTAATTTTTAATATAGCTTCCTTTTACTAACAAGTTTGCACATTTAGCAATAATCGATTATTTGAATTTCCTCTTCTTTGGATTCTTTTAATATGGGTTATTGTTTTATTTTTTGTATTTTTATACGGTTTTAAAGGTTATTTTCCATTTACTGTCATTACAAAATATTGGCTGTATTCCTTATGCTGTCCTTGAGCCTGTCTTACACCCAGTAGTTTGTACCTCACAGTCCCCAGCTCCTATATTGCCCCTTCCTCCCCCACTGGTAACCGCTAGTCTGTTTTCCATATCTGTGAGTCTGCTTCTTTATTACATTCACTGGTTTGCTGTATTTTTTGATTCCACATATAAGTTATATTGTACAGTATTTGTCTTTTTCTGTTTGACTTATTTCCTTCAGCATAATGCCCTCCAAGTCCACCGATGTTGCTGCAAAAGGCAAAATTTCCTGCTTTTTTATAGATGAATAGTATTCCATTGCTTATCTACCTCATCTTCTTCACCACTCATCTGTTAATGGACACTTAGCTTGCTTCCATATCTTGGCAATTGTAAATAACACTGCTGTGAACACTGGGGTGCATGTATCTTTGCAGGGTTTTTTTATTGCTGTTGTTTTGCTTTTTTTTTGTTTTTTTTTTTTTTTTTGGCCACACCCAAGGCATGTGGAAGTTCCTATGCCAGGGATCAAACCTGAGGCACAGCAGTGACCTGAGCCATTGCAGTGGCAACACTCTATATGTAACCTGCTGAGTCACATAGGAACTCCTGGGGTACATGTATCTTTTCAAATAAGTGGGGTTTTTTGTTTTTTGTTTTTTGTTTTTTTTTCAGATACATACCCAGGAGGAGAATTTCTGGGTCATACCGTAATTCTATTTTTAGCTTTATGAGAAACCTCCCTACTGTTTTCCACGGTGGCTGCACCAATTATATTACCATCAACCGTGTACAAGGGTTCCCTTTTTTCTACATCCTTATCAATATTTGATATTTTTGATAACAGCCATTTTGACAGGTGTGAGGTGATATCTCATCATGTTTTTTTTTTGTTGATTGTTGTTTGTTTGTTTGTTTTTGGGGCTTCCCCTGAGGCATATGAAGTTCCCAGGCTAGGGGTCTAATCTGGTCTGCAAGCTGCCAGCCTATGCCACAGCCACAGCAACACCAGATCTGAGCCTCGTCTGAGACATGCAACACAGCTCACAACAACTCTGTATCCTTAACCCATCGAGTAGGGCCAGGGGTCAAACCCCTATCATCATGGGTTCCTTACCGCTTAGCCACAGCAGGATCTCCTCATTGTGGTTTTGATTTGCATTTTCCTGATGGGTGGCGATGTTGAGCATTTTTTCACTTGCCTGTCAGTCATCTGCATTTCCTCCTTGGAAAAATGACTGTTCAGTTCTTCTGCCCATTTTTTTAATGAAGTTGTTTGCCTTTTTGATGTTGAGTTGTATGAGCTGTTTATATATGTTGGCTATTAATCTCTCATCAGTCACATTACCTGCAAATATTTTCTTCTATTCAGTAGGTTGTCTTTTCATTTTGTCAATGGTTTCCTTTGCTGGGCAAACACTTTTAAGTTTAATTAGGTCCCATTTGTTTATTTTTGCTTTTTTCTCACTTTACTTTAGGAGATAGGTCTTAAAAACAAATTGCTGCAATTTCTGTCAAAGGGCGTCCTACCTATGTTTCTCTATTGGAGTTTGATAGTATCTAGTCGTACATTTAGGTCTTTAATCCATCTTGAGTATATTTTCGTATATGGTGCGAGAGAATAAATGGGACTGGGAAAACTGGACAGGTACATGTTAAAGAACGAAATTAGAACATTCTCTAACACCATATACAAAACTCAACTTCTGTGGATTTCTTTTCACATTCCTTGCCAATCTCTCTCTTAGTTGCTTATAACATGTTTGTAGAGAAATATTTTTAATATTCTGGAAACGAATCCCTTGTTGACTATGAGATATTGATTTACGTGTTCCTGAACTCTCCTTTATTTCTACCGGGCAGACTTGAATGTGAAAACAGCCATAGATAAGCCCTCATGTTTAGAATTGCCCAGGCCTGATTTGTGATGGGAAACCCAATTGAATCTGTAAAGCAATATGGTAGAGGGGTGGGAATACAAAAGCTCTAGTTTCTAGACTCACCTTGACCCTTGATTAGCTAAGGATCCTCAGACCTCTTTTCCTTCATCTGTGAAATCATGATATTAATGCCAGGCCTTTGTGAAAAGCAAATAAGATACATAAAATCACCTTTGAAAATGTTATGCAAATGCTAGCTGTTATGAATAGCAGCAACTCAAACATAAGGTTATCGTATTAGTCTGCTTGTGGTGCCGTAACAGAATACCATGGTCTGTGTGGCTGACACGATAGAAATTTATTTTCCCACAGTTCTGGAGGTTAGAAGTTCAAGATCAGGGGCCAGCATGGTTGGTTTCTGGTGAGCATTTTCTTCCTGGATGGTAGACTGTTGCCTTCTTGAAGGGTCCTCACATGATGGGGTGAGCTGTTGGGTCTCATTCTCTTCTCACGAGGGGACCAGCCCTATCAGATGAGAGTGTCACCCAATCTCCCCTTTAACTCCTCCTCCTCAGATCCCCAAGTGTGGTCACATCGGGGGGTTAGGGCTTCAGCAGAAGAATTTGGGGGAACCACAATTCAGTCCACAGTAGTCGCGGTACATTGGTATTCACTCATTTATTTCTAAATGGAACTTAAGTTTCTGAACCTTTCATCAGCACTTGGAGATCTAGATGGGACCGTCACTGATTTTTGTAGAGTTATTTCTGGCTTATTCTATCAAAAGTGTTACTGTTAACAAACCAAGGGTTGACCATTTATTTCTGTGACTGTCACTCCAAAGGGACAAACGCTGATGGTCAGTATTTTTCCAATCACATACTCACTTAAAACTGATTGAGGAAAGCGACCAGACCAGAACTGACCAATAGAACTATCTGTGATAGAGTAAAATCTATACTGTTTAAAACAACAAGGTCCCATTATATAGCAGGGAACTATATCCAATCTCCTGGGACAGACCATTATGGAAAAGATTATGAAAAAGAATGTGCATATATATATACATTCTGTGTGTGTGTGTGTATATATATATATATATATATATATATATATATATATATATATATGAAGAGAGACCAAAAAGAAGAGGCCCCGTAAGAATTCCAAACAGGGGGGGAAACTAAAAATTAAAAGAGTTCCCATCGTGGCACAGCAGAAAGAATCTGACTAGGAACCATAAGGTTGTGGGTTCGATCCCTGGCCTTGTTCAGCAGGTTAAGGATCCGGGGTTGCTATGAGTTGTGGTGTAGGTCGCAGACATGGCTGGGATCTGATGTTGCTGTGGCTGTGGCATAGACCAGCAGCTATAGCTTTGATTTGACCCCTAGCCTGGGAACCTCCATATGCCATGAGAGCAGCCCTAAAAAGAAAAACAAAAAAAGAATTAAAAAATGTAGTACTCATTGGGGCTCAGTGGAAACTAACCCAACTAGTATCCATGAGGACGTGAGTTTGATTCCACTCAGTGGGTTAAGGATCCAGCATTTCCATGAGCTATGGTGCAGGTTGCAGATGCAGCTCAAATCTGGCATTGCTGTGGCTACAGCGTAGGCCGGCAGCTATAGGTCTGATTCGACCCCTAGCCTAGGAACTTGCATATGCCGCAGGCGCGGCCCCAAAAAGACAAAAAAAAAAAATTGCAAACTGAGGAATGGGTATGAATGTCAGAGAACGAGGTCAGAGTGTGAATCAAAGAAAGGAAAGAACTCTGAGGGAAATACTCACACAGAATCTGCAGCACTGGCATATGCTGCAAAGGTCAAGCATTTGGAAAACATCAAGTTTTTACCTTTCCCATTTTTCTTTCACTTTCACGAAATCTGAGAAATAATGCTTGGTGGTAGAGGGTTTCCAGATTTATGATGGAGATGGTCCCCTTGCAACCACGCTGAGCTAAAATTCAGCACGCCTGAAATGAGAAGAGAAAAAAAGCCGCCACTTGTTACTTCAAAAGGTTTCCGCTTTTAAAATGATTTTCCCCGGGCCCCAAATAAGAGGAGTTCACAGAAGGAGATCTGGGAGCACAGACAATTCAATTACCGGGCCAGACGGTGAAAGCTGCCGTCGCTGGTCCCCATCTCTGATCAGGGCTAACCCAGGGAAGTTTAACAAATTCAAGTTCCCGGAGCTTCGGAAACCAAGAGCAGTTAGTTCAAATAAGCAAGCTCCCCTCGGCTTGTCATTAGGAGAGAAGGCTATCGCAGGTCGTGATTCGGCGTGGTTTGTCAGAGCAGAAGAGAGACTGGTCCAAACCTGCCCTGAAAAAGCAGGTTGGAAGATCCCAGCTTTTCCCCCCGTGTTTAGAATCTTGAAAGCTACTTCTCCAGACTCTGAATCTGAACCCTCAACCACTGACTCATCCTTCTGGCCACTCATGTGCTCCCAAACTGTGTTCACTGTGTTTGTGATTTAGCAAATGCCTTTGTGTGCAACATAGGCATTCAAATGATGGGATCTGTTGTGCTCAAATCAATAGGCCAAACCCACACTTACATTTTAGCTCAGAAAAAGCTTTCCATCCCCCTCATCCCATAATGGCCTTTAACATCTGTGCCAATAACCATCAAGCCAGGACTAAACGTCCCAGAGCTTTGAGGAAGAGGGTGAGACGGGGGCCATGGGGCGGTGGACACCTGCATACGGCTCGCCAGGATCTTAAAGGCTCGGAGATGCCTGAGGAACCCACATGCCCCGAAGTCTGCACTCCGTGGTGAATTCCCTCACCCACTCCCGCCTTGGAGGCGAGACTCATCTGTGACCTTGCTCTGCGTCTCGCTGGCCCACGTGGTCAGGATCCAGATTTCCACGGCGACACAACCTGGGTTCACACAAGAGAGAAGACACAAAACAGGACGAATCCCACGGCTTTTTCAAAAGCCTTCTTCTAGAAGTTCCCACTGTGGCTCGGTGGTAACCAACTAGCAACCATAAGGTGGTAACTAGCCTCCATAAGGATGTGGGTTCCATCCCTGGCCTCGCTCAGTAGGTTAAGAATCTGGCGTTGCCGTGAGCTGCGGTGTAGGTCGTAGAGGCGGCTTGGATCCAGTGTTGCTGTATCTGTGGCACAGGGCGGCAGCGGTAGCTCCGATTTGACCTGGGAACTTCCACACGCCGCAGATGGTGCCCTAAAAAAAGGAAAAAAATTCTTATTCTAACCCTGTTATTCACTCTGTGGGCCCAGTTGCTCTTGTCATTCCTTACAATCCCTGCTGGCCTCTTGTCTAAGAATCGGGATAACGGGCAACGGTGGGCGAGAAACCTGCAATGCACAATGCATTCGGGTGGGAACGGGTTCTGGGGCCACTCCCCCCAGCCCTCACTTGGCCTTGGGAACAGCCCCGACCTCTTCCAGCCTCTCTTTTTCATCCTCACCGTGAGCATAATACTAGTGACAGACCCAGGGTTACCGGGATATCTGCAAGAGGAGTCTCCTTAAAGGAACACCACCGGCCCACGCGGTCCTGACTCGGATTCCCCGGCTCTGCTCAAACTCCCAGCGAGGAGAGAGGGAGCACTGGCTTTGTCACCCCTCAGTTCTCACCCAGGCTCGGTAACAACAGATCATAATAGGTTTAACACTCTCCAGGGTGGCACTGGAGCATGTCTTGCACCTATACATTTGAAAAAAGAAAATTAAAAGAAAAAGAAAAAAAAAAGTCTCACTGGGGCTGTAACACAGAACAGGCAGAAAAGAGCTCGGAGGCGGGCGGACTCTCCAGGAGCCCAGTCCGGGCGCCTTCTGCATGGCTCCGGTTTCCCTTTACCCACGGGCTTGTCAAAGGACAGCGTGGGCCCCTCGGAAGGTCCCGCCTCGCAGGGCCCGGTGCCTCTTCATAAGTCGCACTGGATCCTTAGCTCATATTCGAATAAGCTCCCCCCCCCCCCACGTGGACCCACAAAATCACGCTCTCCTCCCAGCACCTCCAGCCAGGTTCGCCCTCTTGTTGATCTCCAGGTAACAAGCAGGCAGCAGGGCAAAGTAGAAGGGACCAGGCCTTACTTTTTAAGATCAGGAGCTTTTTTAAGATCAGCAAGACTTGGCCTCTGTCTTTCGATCACAGGCTTTGGGGGGCGGCTGGCCGATGGCCCGCTTGCTTGGCGATTTTTCCTGGAGGTTCCTAAGCCTGTGCGGGGCCTACTGGTGAACGTGCTCGAAATCCTGCCTGTGCCTGAGCAGGACTGTGTCCACCTACTGGTGAGAAACAGGAAGAGACCCTCGGAAGGAGCCCAGCCAGGCAGCGCGAAGGCCTGGCAGGAAACAGTCCAGAAAAACCGGCCCTGGGATCATCAGAAGAAAGAGAAAATCAGACCAAGAAAGGCATTTTGAAAACCAAAGCTGGTGTGTTTGGAGGCAGAATTTGCTTCAAAGCAGCATTGCACAGGGGAGGTTTAGAAGGAATTCTTTGCAGAAAATCCTGGATTTTTAAAACATTCGAGTCAAATGTAAAATTAAAAAAAAAAAGAATGGTAAGGGAAAATCAAGTAACATGAAATAATAATGGGTTTTAGAAAAGCTGATCCAGTTGTCTTCTGAGGTTTTCTTTTTAATCGGATACAAATCGGCTAGAACTTTGCCTTTCTGGCAGTCTGGCCACCCAGTGTGATCCACAACCCAGTCCTAAGGACCCAGTACAGAGCTTCAGTGTATATTTACCCCAATCCCTACGTGCTTACGGCCTGCAGGCAAGGCTGCTCCCAATGGCAGCGCTGCAAATGGGAGACAGAGCTGTTTTCCCCCACGCATGTGTTGATAGGCAGAAAAGCAAGCGGACAGCTCTGCTCTGTGCAAGCTGTCCTATTGAAGCCTCATTTCCTGTCAATCTTCCTTTTTTTTTCCCCAAGAAGCTTTAATTTTTTGCCACAGCACTTTCTACATTTTCGTTTCCTGCAAACCTCAGGAAATAGACTGAAATTAATATCGTCAGATGCTTCTAAAAGTGCTGGCTTGGCGGCATCGCAGAACGCTTTCAGATGCCATTCTGGGATTAAAATATACCAGTTATGCCCCCATTGTTTGTAGGAGAGATGTGTGAAAGGGATTGTGTCTGGGATTGGAGCGGATTGAAATGCAGGTTTAAAAAAAATGCAATTGCCGACCAGGCAAAGGCAGCAGGTCAGCAAACTGGAAGAGGAGGTGAAGAAACCCAGCGTCACATCCGTGTGTCCCCAGCACCCATCAGCCGTGCAAACGGAGGACCAGACCCCTCCCGCTTGTTTTATCCACAGAGCCTGCAGGCATTGAGTAAGACATCCATGTTTTAGTGCCTCCAGATCTGACTCCAGAGAGAAGAATAATGTGTCATGAAAAATAAGGGGTGGAGAGATCTTTTATTAGCTATGCATTTTGTCACAGCAATGACCTGAGGAGGAAGCAACCAAATGCTAGCTTTTCTCACGGTGCTGGCCCCAAGGAGCCCAGGCCGGGATGAGGACAATTTCGTTCCGGGTGCCCGCTGCGCCCTGACTTCCAGCAGATCCGCGCCTTTCCAGATTGCCGTTCCTCTGTCGGCCTAATGGGAAGAGATGAGCCTTTCCTTCCTGCCTGAGCAAGGGAATCGCAATGAGAAACTCCCAACAACGATGCAAACATGCTTTGGCTTCTTGAGGGGGAGAGTGTGACATGAATCCAAGTTATTTTTATTATTGTTGGCTTCTGCGTCTATGACTTCCTAAGAGTGTTAGATGAGGCCACGCTATTTCAGCAGCTCCAAAAAGTCTATGTAAAGTCTTTGTAATATTGAAAAACACTCAGTCTTTTTTACCTTCTTTGGGTTCTATTTGCCTTTGGGATCAGTCAGCGGCAACTCCGTCTACACCACACAGCCTAAATCTAATCAGTGCCGGAGACCTAGTGATGGCGGAGCCAACTCCTTCTCCTGCCAGTCTGCACTCCTGGTTCAAGTCCTCACCACCTTCCCTCTCTCTCTCTCTCCAAGTCCAACAGCTACCTAACTGGCTTTTCTGCCCCGGGTGCTCACTCTTCAGCCGGGCTCCACCTCGCCTGCTGCCATCTTCCTTATGTGTCACTCTAGTCAGAAAACCTCAGTGGTCCTTCAGACATTTTCTAAGACAACCTCTATCTTATAAATGAGGACAGCTTTTCCAGAATAGCTTAGGGGATCCCCTCGAGTCACCCTGCCGGACAGGGGCAGAGCTGAACTGAAAGCCAGGTCTTCACTATGGCTTACCATGTCCAGCGATTCAGCCGGACCAGAAGCACGGCCCCCTAACCCTGAGTCTACACTGCCGCTCACCAACATTCATGGGTTCCCCACATCATACAGAAAAAACTCAAGCGCTGGACCACTCTATGCACCTGCATGTAAGAGAATTGTGACTCTAGAGGCTTAGAGATTGGGGTTCCCTTTTTTCATGTAACAGGGAGTCAGGAGGTGGGCTTTTCAAAACAGATGCCACTGCCCCGTGAAGGCCTATGGATACAGGTTCTTTCTCACATCCTTTCTGCCCTCCCAAGCCTGGGCCTTTGCTTCGTGGTCCCAAGGTGCCTGCTCCACTTCCGGGCCTCGAGTTCACATTCTAGGCGCAGAGAAGGAGAAGGGCGCGAGGGCAAAAGGCGGGGACCAGGTGACTCCTTTTTCATCAGTCACCCAAGAGCTTTCCCAGAAACCTCGTGACTTTCAGTAACGTGTTGAAGGTGAGAGTTAAGTCACGTGCTGCCCCTCAAGCTATAAGGGAGCCAAAGAGGTTCATAGTTTGAAATGGACATAAAACCACTTTGAAAAAAAAAAAAATTGAGGCTCTGTTAGGAAGGATAAAGAGGAGCAGGAATATTGAACAGACAGCTGGCAATCTCAGCCCCAAAGAGCCGAGTGCTGACTTTCAGATGCCGTACAGTCCTGCTCCAGCTGAACTTTCTAGTCCTACTTCTTCCTGCCCTGGCCCCTAGCTCCACAGCCCAGACCCCCCAGGGCTCCCCATGCCCTCCCAAGGGGAGGGGTGCTTTTCCACCATGCTGCTTTCACACACCTTGTTGCCCACCATGTCTATAAAACCCAGATGAAACACTGCTTTGTGTTTCCTAATGCTTGCAGTCAAAATTAACCTCCAACTTTCCCATTCTCCCATAACATATTGTATTTATCTCTATTAAAGCACTAATCACATCCCTCTGAAATATAATTTGCCATGCACATATCTGCCTCATTCAGCAGAATGTAAGCTTCAAAAGAGCAAGGACCCTTATCTCCATATCCAGTACGTTTAAAATGCCATGTGTTCCGTAGTAAATGCCTGTGTTTATAGTTGGGATTATTTTTTTCATATTGTATGCATGGCTAATGATGGACCAAAACACAGCATCTCATAAAGCCATGTAAGCAAAAATGTTGTGACCTCCCCTTTCCCTGCAATAGCCTGATACTGCCCTCCTTGGAGGCAGGAGGGCGCATTTTGGAATTCCCGCCCAGCCCGTGCACTCTATGATGGCGTTAGCACCCAAAGTATCAGGACCCTGCAGTGTCAGTGACTAATGGTTTGCTCTGGGTTCTTCAAGCTCTGAACACACTGGGGTGACATGAGCTACCATTTCTTCGCCCTTTTGATTTGAACCTGAATCTCGTGGAACTGCCGAGTTTTTCCGCCCTGCCCCGCTTCCGTTTCCAGGCCGAATCTCCATCAGGCTGAAGTAACAGCTATTTTCTGTCTCCTCTCGCCACCATCTCCACCCTCAGGATGCATTCTGCAACCTCCCCCGTTTGGCTCTGTGCCCCAAGGTGCCACCTCTGTGAGATTCACCTCCAGATCCCTCTCTCCTCTGATTTCCAGTAGGATCTAGCCATCGGGGGCACCAAAAAGATGACAGAGGGAGGAGAGAGCGGAGGCAGTGTTTCTTTCAGTGCTGCCTTTCTGCTTCAAGGCTGGGTTCTGGCCTTGGTGGCGTTCTGGCCTTGGTGGCATCCTGTCCCCCCTGGACTTAGCTCCAGCCGGCTGGCCCCGCTCTCTTGTCTTTGGGTCACTGAAGGCTCCGGGTACACCAGCCAGCCGCTCCCTCACTGCTTCAGGGCTGGAGGCTGGTAAGGGCCTTAAGCACTGTTCTGCTTCCCCAGCGCCTCACAGTCACCTCACAGCCTGTTGTAACCCCGCCTATCCTCCGTAGACAGTCTGTGAAATTCCATCCCATCTTGTTTTATGCCAGGATACAGA
The DNA here is from genome assembly GCA_004024745.2 of Catagonus wagneri. Lineage (NCBI taxonomy): Eukaryota > Metazoa > Chordata > Mammalia > Artiodactyla > Tayassuidae > Catagonus > Catagonus wagneri. The sequence continues at coordinate 5,804,857 of PVHT020000113.1, forward strand.
CTGGCCTGGCAGCCAAGGTCCTTGCTCCGTAACCTGCATTAAATGTCCTCAAGATGATAAGGACTATTCTGAATGCTGAACTGGCTCCACAAACGCGCCATGTCGGACACTCTCCAGAGAGGCCCCGCTGGTGTGCCCCTCCTCGCTGCAGACTGAGTCAGTCTTCACCAGAAACCCAGATGTCTGTTTGTTCCCACAACTGCACTGCACTGGCACCTTCCAGAATGAGCCTCCTTCTCTGCTGCAAAAACCGCGCTCGAACCTGTCTAACTGAATTGTGTATGTTTGGGGAGGTGGGGAGAGGGGTGGGAATCAGGGCCCCATGGATACGAAAGTCTCTGATTAATTGCATCTAGAGCCAAATACATTAAAGAATGCTTGCCCAAAGACCTCACCCCTCTGCAGAGTTGAAAGGTTTGCATGTAGAAAGAGCTGCTTTAATAAACATTGGACCATCACTCTGTGAACTCAAAATAAAGCCTTTTCTGCTGTGTGTGCGCGTGTGTGTGTGTGTATGTGCGTGCTCTGGATGTGCAACCTCTCCCCAAGACGGGCACCGAGAACCTTAGCGTCAAGCCTCTAGAGGGCAGAGGCATTTGACTTGTGTGTGTGTCTCTCACTCTGTCCTTCCTTTCTTCTTTACCTTCCCCACAATCCCTCTTTTCCTTCTTCCTCCCTCCCTTCCTCCTTCCTTCTCTCCCTTCCTTTCTCCCTCCCTCCCTTCCTTCCATTCGTTCATTCTTTCTTCTGAAAAAGGGCCATAGTACCCTAAAAGAACACCACTAACACACTTGCACATTTTTGCACGTAGAAAGTGATGAAGAAATGTGCCCTTGAGAGTGATTCATTTGAGGTCAGGGTTTTCTTTCTCCTTGAGGCCAGCTGAACACAGTTTGTCTAAAATGATAAGAGTTAATCTTGGGCCTTGCTTCCCTTTATTTGAGCCAGATTCAAAAACGTGGAGACTTAGGGTAGTTCGTATTTTTCTCCTGTGCCCTCACCTTTTCCCTTCTGCCCTTTTTCCCTGCCCACGATAGCAATTACTGCTTCACTGGGAGCCTGGATCAGATATGGGTGAAAAAAGCAAGTCTTGCCTTGGAAAGCAGAAGACAAAAGGAAATGAATGCTTCAATTTCTGCTTCCTTCAGGCATATTAAAGCAGACTATCACTGGAAAAGATCTATGAGATACATCGTTAAATTCAAAGAAGATATAGTTGCAGAATAACATATATCATGTACGTTATTCCATTTACGCATTTGTGCAGAGTGCTTGTTGTTTTATATGTATATAAACATAGAACAAAAGACACATCTGCTAATAGCAGTTAACACTGGCAGGAGATGCGGGGCGAGGGCTGGCAAAGGAAGGTGTTCGCGTTTTATTCCGTGTGCTTCCACAATATTTGGTTTTATAAAACGAGATTATCTTTAGTTTTTGCTTGCATAAGTAATACATGGATTCAATCACAAACAGTGAATTCTTTACTTTTTTTTTTAGGTCTTTTCTTTTCCTTATGTTCTACGAGAAGGGAACCAAATTAATTTTCCCTAAGTTTTTAAAAAATTGAGAGTGCTTCACTTGAAATACACTCTCTGTCATTTCGGGGTGTCACTGTGCTTCCTGATCGTGATTTAAAATAGGTTGTAATGAATCATCTTCCACGGCAAGTTTGACTAAGTAAAAATGGTTCAAAGGAAATCAAAATTATGAATTAATCTCCTCCTCTATTACCACAATTACGCCTCTCCTGTTGAGTTTTATTGCTCGTGTTTGGGGAGGTGGAACACGAGGGGGGAACAGGGGTGCACTGGGCGTCAGGGCTCTAGTTTAACGGTGACAGCACATGTCAGGCCTGAGCCCTGCCCCTGCCCACTCCAGCAGCGGCGTGTTATGGCTCCCTGCCCACCCAGCCCACAGCAAACCCAGCCCACAGCAAACGCTCCTTTCTCTGAGCATCCGTGTCTCCCCCATCACTTTCAGCTTCTCTCAGGAGCTTCTACTGTTGTCCCTGAAGTCTCACAAGACCACGACAAGCTCCTTGAAGACAGAAGGCAGATCTTTTTGGTTTGTGCAGTGCCGGTGCTGGCACTGAGTGCCTGACATGAAGTCGGTGCTCAATAAACAGAGGTCATGAGAGCATCTGAATAAACGAAACGACGTTTGGCTGAATCAAACCATGTGTCTGCTCTGTGTCTTCAACTGCATTGGAAGGTACTTGAGGACAGGGGCCTACGTCTTAAATCTTCTGCATCCGTTTATGGTGCCCTGAGAAAAATAAGCAATTAACCAGTATTTGTTTGATTGATTTCTATTTTTTTTTATTTCTCCTGTTTTGAAGGATAATTAAAAAAAAAAAGTCGTAGGAGTTCCCACTGTGCTGCAGCAGGATCTGCAGCATCTCTGCAGCACCAGGATGCAGCTTTGACTCCTGGCATATGCATTAAAGGACTCAGTATTGCCACAGCTGTGCCCTAGGTCACAAGCGAGGCTCAGATCTGATCCCTGGCCCCAGAACTCCATATGTCACAGGGCAGCCAAAAAAGAAAATAAAAAAGTCCCAGAGATTTATAGCTTGATTTTTTCTTTTTTTTTTTTTTTCATTTTTAACAGCCTATTGACAAGTAAGGGGAAGAGAGAGGTATTTTTCCCCCTCATTTGGTAGATAATTCAAATAAGGCACAGAAAGGTTAGAGGATTTGACAAATGAGAATGGAAATGCACCTCGACCTTTGCGGGCTATTTCTCTGCAGACCTCTCTGGCCCCCTTAAGAGCCCAGTATTTTCCGACTGTGGACTTTTGCCTCCCGTCAGGGAGCCCCCCAAAGCTCAGCAGACAGTCCGTGGCAGAGCGATCTCCGAATTTCAGGTAGTTAAAGTCGAAAGCGGCACTTCGTAATTAGATGGTAATAGCGTAATTATTTGAAGGCGCCTTATAATTACATTCCTCCTCCCCGAGCTCCTTCAGCTCCTTCGACTGGGATCTCTGGTTCCTGTCCCCTTCCTGGCCTGTTATCAGTGTGATGCCACTGAGCCAGCATCGTTTACCAGGGATGGCTGTACCTGAACAAGGGAAGAACTCGCTAGTGGATTCCCCCCAAAACTCAGAAGTCGTGGGCTTTCACTGCTACCACGTGGCACACTCCTTCAAATCGTTTTGCACACGGTGCCAGATAAAGGAGATGGGAGGCTGAGAGATCAGCAAGAAGCCATTAAATCTGGAAGCCTCTCAGAAGGCCTCTGTAACCTCAGTATACACGGCTGAGCTTCTCATCTCGCTGCCATAAGCAATTCTCCCTTCTTTTGTCACTCCCAGTCCCGTAACAAACAGATCCTCCATTGGTTTAGAAAAGAAAAATCGCCATCACCACACCCTACTGGAAAAAAAAAAAAATCTTTGTTTTTCCTATATCTTGAGGTGGAGGAAGGCTCCACGCTGACAGTCTCTAGGCAAGCAACACACCTGCATATCAGCGAGTGCCAACAATCCGCTCGGGTGGACGAGCAAGGGGACTGAGTCGGTAGCATACATCGTCCACTTGGAAACGTGGCCAACTCAGTGAACACCCCGTCTCAAGAAGGAAAGGGGCCAAGGGGGTCATTAATGAAAGCAAGAAACTCAGTTTTACCTCTCATTCCAAAGATGGATTCACTGTACGCCTCTCCATCCAGGTGGGTGAGTTAGTTTAGCAGGGAATTTGTCTGCCCTCGCTGAAAACTCCGGCGAGGCAATGAATTATTCCAAGTAAATTAAGTGTATCGATCCCCTCCCCTTTCTGACACTTTGCAGATATTGCTATCAAATCATGCTCCATGCAAGTGTCAGTTTTTGCCACAGACATGTGAAGAGGGGAGCAAATATTCTCTCGGGTTTTGCAGAATCTAGTAAGTACTCCGTGGGGGTCTGATAAGACTTCAGGGAATCAGGCCATGACGTAGCCCTGTGATGAGCCTGCCTGCTCACCATGGAGGGCTAGCACACTTGGCTGATGAGACCAAGGTCATGGGCATACTCCCCGGTACTTCTCCGGTAATATGGGACCATGCTCATGGGTTGTATCTTAACTCTGGCCGATTTTCACACAAATGCAAATGGGCCTGAAAGATCTGGCCACAGAGCATGGACAGAAACTGTGAATCTATCACAATTCTGGGAAAACAAATCTATATACCCTGTGAATACGATGTAGCACAAAACTTGACAAACTCTAAGGCGGCGGTCGCTTTCAAAGTGAAATCATGCATCATTTTGTTAAGGACCACAACCGGAGCTTGCCTCTTTGGTGTTAATTCTTGTTCCCCATTATAATGACCAGAGGTATCCTTTTCTAAGTAATACATTCTTAATCCAAAAAAGGGATCTTTCTGTGTCTTATCTAATGGAGCGGTTTTAGTTGTTTATTTATTGATTTAGGCTGAAAACTACCCTATTAAGGCTATTGAATGTATTCAAAGAATAAATTGTCTAAGCTGTACGATCTGACCTAGATAGCTAACAAATGCATACTATAAAGTGTCATTTTCATCCACGGTAATGGCTCTTATCGCAAACAGAAAGTCTTATGGATGAAAGGATATCATGTCTGAATTTGTTTCGAAATAATCCAGTGAGATGGGAGAAAGTTTGGAGGAGAAGTCAGACAGCCTGGGCCATGGCGTGATCACTGTTGAGGCTGGATGATGGTACAGAGGGGTTCCAGCAGCAGCGGTGCTCAAACACTAGCACGCGTAGGATCATGTGCACGGCCGTCAAAACACAGACAGCTGGGCCACACCCCAGAGACTCTGCTTCAGGAGATCTGCGTGAACCCTGAGGTTTTGCCTTTGTAACGAGATGCTGATGCACTGGTCCAGGAGCCCCACCGCGAGAATCGTTTTATTATCCGATACGGCTTTTACACGATCTTTAAAAAATAAGTGGGGCTGGACAAAAACAAGACAAGGTGCAAGAAGAGGAGTTTCTACCTCTGCCTACTCAGAATCTCAGACAGCAGGAAAAAAAAAAAAAAAGACAGAAAAGAGACAGACAACAGGAAAAGCACTGAACCATCAACACAACTCAAACTGGACTGAATTTGAGATATATTAATGCTGCTTTTCTTCATTGGCTTTGAGCCTTTATCTATATAATTGCCATGTCCTGTGATAGTTTCTCAGCTGGCTTGGGACTGTGCCATTAAGCAAAATGGATAACCAGGATTCCTTTCTAACTATTCTTTTAATACAAGAACTAGAGTCAGAAAAAAAATAAATAAATAAAAATAAAAATTAAAAAAAGTGTACAGCTGGGTATAATGGAAAAACATTAAAATTAAAATTAAAAAAAAAGAATTAGAGGCAGGTTGTGATTTACGCAGACTGATGGCACCATCCCCCGTATTCACCTGAGACACAGGTTGGGTTTAAAATGCGTAGTCAGAAGTCTTTCTCTCAGCCTTTCAGATGCCTCCAGTTCCAGAAGACGGTTATAGAATCTTCTGTATCTTAGTTGAGTCTAAAGGCATCAGATGCTGAAGAAAAAAAATTTCAAGTTTGAGACAGGATGGTCATAAGGAGAGACCGCAAGAACTTTGGTCTAATTTTCTTTTGTTTAAACATCATCTAGCCAGTGATTGCTATCTATATGCCGAGCATTGAACAACAGACTCTGGAATATGCCAAAGCAAATTCCTAAAAAATGCCCCTAGACGTTGAAGAGCTCACATATAGTTTGGGAGGTAGATATGTAAATAAATAATTTTAGTGCAATTGTCATCGTTACGTGCTAAGCTTGGAAACCTAGATGAATAAGCTGTTCATTTCTGACTGAAGGGAAGAAGAGGGGAAGCGAACATCTCACAGGATGCAAGTGCATACTAGTTTTTGAGCAATGAGCACCTGTCTATTAGGCTAAGAGATGAGTGAAGGGGAAAGGCACACAGAAGAGGAAGTAGTCAGGAGTTCCCGTCGTGGCTCAGTGGTTAATGAATCCCACTAAGAACCATGAGGTTGCAGGTTCGATCCCTGGCCTTGCTCAGTGGGTTAAGGATTCAGCATTGCCGTGAGCTGTGGTGTAGGTTGCAGAGGCGACTCGGATCCCACGTTGCTGTTGCTGTGGCGTAGGCCGGCGGCTACAGCTCTGATTAGACCCCCTAGCCTGGGAACCTCCATATGCAACAGGTGCAGCCCTAGAAAAGGCAAAAAGCCAAAAAAAAAAAAAGAAAAAAATAGGCAGTGGTCAAAGTAGCTGCTGCCTCTAATCCATAAAGAACCATCTGACAGGGAGTTCCCTGGTGGCTCAGCAGGTAAAGGATCCAGCATTGTCAGTGCAGCAGTTTGGGCTGCTGCTGTGGCATGAGTTCGATCCCTAGCCCAGGAACTTCCATATGCCACCGGAGCAGTTAAAACAAAAAATGGAGTCACCTAATAGGCTGACCGGCCTAAAGTGTGCACCGTGAAGGGGGAGAACAGCGACAAGACAGAAAATGTACGTTTGTTTGACGTACCCTATACACCGTGATAACAGCTTTACACACTATCTTGGGGGAACAGTCACAGTTCCAAGCATGGGGAAGCTTGTACAGAACTGAATTTCAAACAAATGCAGTGAAGCTGTGGGGTAGACAGTGGAGAGCGGTTCTGTTAGTCTGTAGATCAGGCAATGAGTGGAGGAGGCTCTGAGTTCAGTCACAGGTGACGAAGATCTGGTCTAGGACTGAGAAGTTCAGAATTCTGGAGGCCCATTGCTAGCAGGTCAATAGAAAAAGGGTGTGTGTTTGTGTGCGTGTGCACACACACGAGCATGCTTGTGTGTAGGGGTCTGAATATACATAAACTTATAAAACTTTAAAGAGAGATAGATATAAAAGTTATATATACACTTTTTCTGTCACCTACCAATCTAGAATACGGAGAGAAGGAAAGAAGGAAGAAAGGAAGAGACAGAGGAAGGGAAAAAAAGAGAAAGGAAGGAAAAATACTGTATATACAATAAACAGAAAAGAGAAAGTAAAGTCTGCTTTACTAGGAAACCTAGGAAAAAAGTTTAAAGGGATTCAAGTGAGACACAGCTGCTCCCTGGGCTGTTCTAAAGGTTTACTAATTTATATCATAGGCCTAGGGGTGTGTGCGTGTGTGTGTGTGTGTGTGTGTGTGTGTCTGTGTGTGTGTGTGTGTGTGTGTTTGCCTGGAAAAGGGCTTATGAGAAAGAATAATGGAGAAAAAGAATAAATGCAGTATAATTTTAAGACTTTGAATACCATGCATGAGTCACCAATTGGAATTTCACTGTCTTCCAATATTTTCCACATAATTAGCCCATTCCTATACACAAAAAGAGCACATGGCCCATTCCAAAATGACACAAGACTTGTTCCAGACATGGAAGAGGGATGCAGAGGTTTGCCTGCGGTGTCATCCCCAGAGCATGGATGAAGGTCCTGGCCTGTGTGTTCAGCTGGCGATGAGACAAGGCATGGGGGCACTGCCACCTCCTTCCATACTGTTTCCCGTATCTTTTCTTCCCTGTAAATTATACACTCCAGGCCTTTGCTGCGGGAGATAATGCTGTTCCCATGTGAACTGAATACCCAGTGCCCTGCATGCATGAGTGTGTCAAGGCTAAACAGGTCTATTGTTCTTAAACAGTGCTGCCAGAGAATTGTCTCCTTGTGCAGAATGATGCTGAAGAGATAAAAATATCTTTCATCTCTCTAGTGCTGTGCATCTTAAAGTGTGTTCTACATTTTGCAAACTATATATAGGCTCCATTCATTACCCATCCCCATAAAATACAGCCAGAGCAGTGGCAGGCACGTGCCAGATGTTTGACAATGGTTTAATAACAGAGTGAAGACTAAGGTAAATTGGACTCGGAAAACAGGAAATGGGATGTGGGGCATCAGGTAAAATCTTTGCCATTCATCCCACATTGTGTACTGAGGGCCTACTGCCCACCAGGGTAAGGGCTGGATGCCGTGTGACCTGGGGAGGCAGTCCTCTTACCATTATGGGGCCACCAGGACATCCAGGAAAACTCACAATCAGATAGAATCCACAGTCCAGTCTGATTCATGTTGGAATTGAGTTAAAATACAAGCCTTACTGCCATTCAAGGCAGTATCTGAACCAGATTTCTTGCTCATACTGTGAAGGTGGATTATAAGACCTTAATCTGTTTTCCTGTAACCACTCTGGCATCAGCATTCCCCCTTTTTTTTTTTTGCTTTTTAGGGTCGCACCTGTGGCATACAGAAGTGCCCAGGCTAGGGGTTGAATTGGAGCTGCAGTTGCTGCCACAGCCACCACCACGGCAATGTGGGATCCGAGCCGCATCTGTGACCTACACCATAGCTCCTGGCGATGCCGGACCCTTAACCACTGAGTAAGGCCAGGATCGGGTTTACTAGTCAGATTCATTACTACTGAGCCACAACAGGAACTCCGGAGCATTCCCTGTCTTTGCTAAAACGCTTGCATCCAAATTCATTATAGAATGTATGTCGAAGAAAGGCAGGTCTGGAAGCCAGAATGCAGGCTGGAGGTGGAGCATGCTTTTGCAGAAAGTGAGGAAGGACGAGAAATCCCAAGCTGAGTAAGTTGGGGAAAGACTGAGGGCTCTCGGAGTGGGACAAACACGAAGCAGTTCGGGGAAGAGTCGGAACCAATAGGAACAGAGGGGTCCACGTGGATCCCAGGGCAGTGGCTAATTTTCTTGGGGGAGGGGATCAGTCACTGGCAATCGTCTGCCCTAACACTGAAGTCACCAAGTCACTGGGGAGGTACTTCCAAATCCCTCCAGGCTGAGAGGTGTGGCTTCTGAAAAACAGACAATAACAATTTTAGGATTGGGAGGGATCCCAGGCATTTCATACATGAAGCCGGATACGCCCAGGTTTATTAAGTAGTTACAAAAGGTAGCAGTGCCCAGGACAGAAGGCCAGGTCAGCTTCACCTTGACCCTTCACTCAGGCCTGGCCTTGGGTGAGCAGTGGTGCAGACTGGCCCTGTCCTTTGGAGGCTCCTTCTGAAAGCTGAATACCTGGTTCTTGGGGCCTTTCTGTAGGACTGCAGACAGACTGACCACAGTGGCCAGGGGTTAAGGTCTTATAATCCACCTACACAGTTATGAGCAAGAAATGTGGTTCAGATAACTGAAAAAGAAATAGGCTAGAAGATTGTGACCGCCCAGGGCAGACAGGCTGCCACCCAGAGAGAGCCTCTGAAGCTCATTGGGTCTCTGCAAGTATATGCAGCTTCTGGCCTTTATTAACTTATCCAGGCAGGAAGGGAGAGTCCAGTTACCTCGACCTCCCAGGAGGGGCCTGTTCAAAATGTGTTTAAATCCCTGGACAAGGAGGTTTTAACCAGCACTGGCAGGATATATGAAAGAAAACAAAAGGAAATGTGGTTTATAATGCATCTGTGCAACAAATATTGCGAAGAGGCATTGTACAGGAAATTCTCGGCTGGTGATGACTGCCTGTCTCATAAAACAGCCTCTCCTTCCCATTCGTGGTAACAGACCTCGGTGGGGAAGACAGGGAGGGCACGTGAGCCCTCGGTGGGGAAGACAGGGGGGAGTGTGTGTGTGGTGGAGGGGTGGGCGGGACAGCGGAAACTCTGGCCTGAAGGCTGTGGCCCTGGACTGCATCTCAGCCCTGCAGCTTCTCGCAGGGCCTCAGGCAAGTGGTCCTACAAGGACCCTTCTAGAAAGAATTCCACCTGACAGATGACCTCCAGGGCAATGTCTGTCTTATTAAAAAGTCAACGAGATGGTATATATATATATATATATTTTTTCCCCCGCGCATGGATGCACCTACATATGCTTCTTCCCAAGTAGAGGGCAAACTTTCCAAGAACAGGAATTCCTATATTCTTTCCACACATGTGTATTAAATATCCAAAACAGGTCTTTGCACAAATCGAGGGAATAATAAATATTACAGACACTGGATGAATGGCCGGGAGGAAAGTCACCGGAAAGCACGGATGCGTTGGGGTCTGAACTCCAGCGGCCTGGGGCGCTGAAGAGCGGTGCCAGGACACTCCTGCACCTGGGCCCGGGGGGGGGCGGTCCCGCCTCACTCCCTTTGTCCCAGACCTCAGAAAACAGTGGGGACACGCTTGCTGCCCGGGAGAGCAGGGCTTGGGGCTGTCCGGAGGCGACCTGCCCTTCTGAAACTTTCTTGGCCAGGGAGCGGCTGACTCCGGATCCTGCTCTCATTCTCCGGAGCGAGATCCCGCTCCCGCCCGCCCGGCTGGGCCGGTTCAAAGGACACAGCACTTGGCGCTGAAGGTCTGGAGGGGAAGCTGGGAACTGAGGCAGAGGCCACGGGCCCTGCGCCAGGTGAAGAAACGCTAGAGAGGATGCCACCTGCTGGCGAGGCGCCCCGGCTCGCGCGGTGGGCGCAACGGAGACCGGAGCCTGAATGTGCAGAGAACAAGAATTCGGGCAGTTTTCCAAGTGGCTGGTTTTCTGCGGTCTCTTTAGGGCCGCCGCCTCCCCGGGCCGAGCCCAGAGTCCCCCCTCCCCCAGCACCCCCTCGCTCCGCGCTCCCGACGCCGAGGTTTCCCGAGCGGGGAGGGCGCGCTCCTCGCCCCCCGGCCCCCGCCCCTCGCGCTCGCCGCGCACGGAGGTCTAAGACTCCACGCGTCTCCATCAGGTGGAGCCGTGCGCTCCTCGCCGCCTCCCTCCTCCGCTCCCTCCTCGGCCGCCAACTGCGGGGAGGCACCTAACAGCGCCAGGGGGTTACCCGAGCCCCCGGAGGAGGTGAGGCCAAGAACCAGCCCGGGCGGAGGTGGCGGGGCCGCCGTCGGGGCTGGCGCCGGAGCCCGGCCGGCTGTGGGTCCTCCAGGTACCGCTGTGGTTCTCGCTGCCCCACGTGGTGGCTGCCGAAGATTGCCGTGGTTTTTCCGGCACTCGGGGTTGAAACGCCTCCCGGTCCTTTTAGAGGCAGGCAGCTCACCACTTAATCCAAGCTTTTTTCCTTTCTGCCGGAGACCGGAGGCAGCGGGAGGGGGTGGAGGGGGTGGAAAAGGGAAGAGGCCCAGCTGGCGGGGGGGGGGGGGGGGGCGGTGGAATTGAGCCGGAGCCAGGGGCAGAGTGGGAGTCTGGAGGCCAGCCCCAAAGAACGGGGAGGGGGCAGCCAGGTCCTTCCAACCTCGAACTCTCCCTACCCCGCTTCTGTCCCAGAGTGTTTGTACGTGCGTGGTTTGCAAGCGCCTGGAGGTGGGCCTGATTTTGGTAAATTGCACAGGTCATGAACCTGGCCTCGTGACCCTTGTTTCCAATGTTTCCTTTCTCTGCGGCTGAATTAACCAAGTCTGGGCTCCAGGCCACTTAGGAATTAGCAGTCAGAATGAAACAACAGCTTAAAGGATAAATGTCAGTTAAAACATCAAATGTTGCTTTGTAAGGTTCAGTCTGTGCTCCAATATTATTAGTCTTATTCTCAGCAAGGCTGGCCTGAGGACTGATCCCTGGATCTTAACTTTCTTCCCATCTCTTATAGATTCAATAGAAAGCTCCTACGAAAGTTACAGCACTGTATGTGCCGTATTTTCACCTTGGATATGTCATTCGGCATATGTTATTTAGAATTATTATTCATCTTTTGCATGTGTTTCTGATGTGCTTCTTCTGTTCTGTTGCATTGTCTGTTATAGCAAGTCCCGGGACTAAAGCAGTGCTGACACTTTGCTTCTGTACCTCGTCTGCCAATTTAGCTGATGGGGTGCCTCTTTGGGGTCCTCTTAGTTTCTGTTGCTCAGCATTTTCCCCAAGCTTGCTTACAAATTTCCCTTTGATATGTTTAACAGCCTCTAAGGGATGCAGTTAAATAAACTATTAAGTTAAGAATAGAAGAGTCAACAGATAAGACTAGAAAAGTCAACAGAGCAGACACCTACTAATTTGGAGAGCTTTGATGTCAGCTACCAGATGTCAGCAGCTACCAGCACACACTTCCCCGCATGCCCCTACTTCCCTCTTTCTTGTTCATAAATATTGAGGGATGCGTTTTTTTAAAGTTAAGAGCCGCATGGAAACTTGGAATGTGCCTTGCAATCAGCAGGGCCCCCCCAAATTTGTAATACTGATGGAAAGAAAGTGCAGAATTTCCCAGAAGACCTCCCCAAGGTCCAGTGACTGATGAAAGTAATGATTGACTTTATAATTGCATGGCACAAACCCAGAGAGTATCTTTCATTTCCCTCTCCTCACTCATTACATCCCCTCCTTCTGCATAAGGCTGTGTATTTTGATACGGTGTTTTGTAACTATCCTTATAGTTTGCATCTTATGTGTGTACTCTGCTTCCACTCCAAACTGAGTTCCTGAAGGTATGATCTGTGCCTGAGATTTTATTTCCCCCAATGCCCTGCCTATACCAGGCTTATCTAAATGTCTGTCGAGAAAATAGACCTAGATACATTTGCTTTGATATCCTGGAGGAAATAAGAGTTTGATTTGTGTGAGGGTTTCAGAACAGGTAAAAGTCCTGAAGGTTCTTAGGAGGCAGTTGCCTGTGACCTTGGCCTCTCCTTCGCAATAGGATTCACAGCACCTCTTGGAGAAAAGACACTCTCTGAGTGATGGAGCGCTCCTTAGAGGAGAGGCTCCAAATGCAGAGCCAGGCTGCTCCCCCATCCTTGGTAGGAAATGCACAACCCGGGAGAACAATAATTAATGGGCATGTGTAACAAATCTACCTGTTTTCCCTCAAGTTCCTTCATTTTGTTTTCTGGAAGTATCACAAAGCCAAACCAAAGTGCAAACGTTCCTATTTTATTACCTAGCCCCCCTGCCGGGAGAGTCTCAAAAATGCACAGCATGCTTATCTCTGAGCCAACTCCAAGAGAGACTCCCACTGCACACACTGGCCAAGCCCTTACAGGGGAAAGATGCATACCCCCCCTCGCCTCTTCACGTGCCCCCTCCAGCCCAGTTTCCAGTCCCCCCGCCCTGCGAGGGCAGGGCACACATATTTTAAATATGGGGACATGCCTATAGCCATCCTTAACTTCACTCCTTTAAACAACATCATGTCCTGTGGACAAAAAGTCACAGCTCCGCTCCCAGTTCGAGGTGCCTTTTGGCCAATAATGGTGACAAACGCTGGATTTCCCCTTATATAGGGGAGGGAAAGAAGGAAAGAAAGAACAGAGCCTCTTACCCCCTCCCCACTACGCTCCGTTTTGCATACATCTCGTTTTTCCGAGTGTTTCCTCTTTAATTACGACCTCCCTCTCCCCCCGCCCCAGCTTCAGTGAAAGGAGCCCTTCTGTCACTCGTCACTCGCTCCCTGGCTCGCTCGCGCGCTGGCTGTGGGAGGAGCCGCTGGAGGAAGCTGTGTGCCTGGGATGCCGAGCGCCAGAGGATGGATCTGCTCCGAGAGGGGACGCCGCTGACGATCCCGGCTTCCCGAGGCGGCTAGAAACAGGCAACTTGCCTCGGCTGGCCGCTGACCCCCGACCCGAGGCCCGGAGCCCGAGGCCGCCCGGAGGGACCGACGGACAGACACATGGTCGGCGCGAACCCGGGAGGACCGCGGCGGAGGCTGAGCACCGCGAGCCGCCGAGCAGGAGAAACTCGGGGCGAAGCCAAGTTGCCCCGCCGGCTGCCCCTCGCCGCGCGGAGGAATGAGACCTTTCCAGCTCGACCTGCTCTTCGTCTGCTTCTTCCTTTTCAGCCAAGGTAGGACCCATGCGCCGCTGGAGTTGCAAAGAAAGTCGGCTGGGTTGTCAGGGCGCGGGGGGCTGCGGGCAGGAATGTGGGCAGGCTTCGCAAACTCGAACTGATGGATGCGGCTCCCGGTGCCCGGCCGAGATGCCCTGGCGTTGCCTCTTTGCCTTTGAAAATGCAACAAAATGGTATTGTTTATTTTCTTTTGGAAGGAAGGGATACAGGCGGGGAGGGTGACTTTCTCCCCTGACTTGTCAACATCCAGCTCAAACTCTCCAATGCAAATGAGTTCTTTATGCTCCCTGTGTGTTAATTAGGCAGCATCTATGTGGCTGTGTGGCTCTGAACTTCTGGGCGCCTCCTCTCCTTCAGATGCAGGTTGGAGAAGGAAGGAGAGGGGTAGGCAAGGCGAGCTTTGTTTAGGTGGCTATTTCAGCTCGAGTGCGGTCTGGCTTGCAGGGGTGTTTTGGGAAGGGCTCGCGTGTAGGGGGAGGGGGGCCGCTTGCAAAAACCGAATGGACCGAGGGGGTGATTTGCAGTGGTTGGGAAAAGCTTCTAGAGAGTTTCATTGAATGTAATCTGAATACGGCTGAATTCCCAGTCCTACACAAGCACTAGATTTCAGGGTACGAAATGAAATTCCTCCCCTGCTGCTGATTGCTTCCTTTCTGCAGCCTAGCAGGGGCGGAGAAACTGGTGGACTTTCCAGAAAAAAGAACTTTGCCACCTGCGGCTCCCTGCCTCTGGGCCGTGGGGCAGGTGGACGTTGGGGGAGGGGGGCAATGCAGGAGAGGGGCAGTGGGTGCCCGCTCGGCCAGTGGCCTCCAGAGTCACCTGTGGAATTGAGTTTGAGGGCTGAGTTGGCCCAGGCAGCTCCTTCGCCCTCTTTTGAAACGCCTGTGCTGCTTCTGCCATCCTAGGCAGTTTCTGTGCCTGCCAGCGCTGCTCCGAGACGGACAGGACTCTCTCAGAAAAAATCCACAACAGGGCGCGTCCATCTGTTGATTAAACGAAGGGTAAAAGTTTTCGAGAAAGCAGAGCACCGCCATGGGTGGGTGGCTGGCTTTGCAAGCAAACAGCATGTGTCCCTTTCGTCCCCTTGTCTGGGAGATGCCAGATGAAAGCAGAAACCCATGCCTCCTTCCCCAGCACTTCCATGGTTACTTGTGGTCACTGCAGGTTTTCCCCTTGTCAAACTTTGCTTATGACCGCCCTGGTTAAACCTGGGGCGGGGGGCTTACCTCCCCCCCCCCCCGAGTAGGTGTGTACCCATTCTTGTATATCATTATAATGTACACGCACACTCACACTCATGTATTCCTGTGGTTGTGTGCCTCTGACCAGGGCTCCCTACAGCAGCAGAAGATAAATTGCCTTCCCCAGAGTTTTCAGGCTGAATGAATAAGAACTATCTCAGAACACCAGTATAGAAACACTTGGCTTTGATTGCCATTTGGTGAGGTGCCCCCCTTTCTTGGATGTGTGTGGGTACACACGTACCACAACCCGCAGGCTGCCTGCTTTCACTCGGGAAGTTGCATTTTGAACTCCTAGAGGATCCACCCATCCTCCCCTGCACCCAAGTTCATAGCATGCATGCATTTGTGTTCTTAGACTTCTCTGGAAGCCTGTAGGTGTCTGAGTGTATCTTTGCTTTGCCTATTCCTTTCTCGGTACGGAACTGTGTGTTTCTTGATGCCTTCGATGAATCTTTCAGTATTTACCTATGAAGGTTCAAGGCTCTGTGTCTTCTCCCCTTAGCCCCGAGGGCACTGGGAAGAAACCACAGCATCGGGCGGTTCGTGGTTCTTTGTTTTTCCTGCGTGTTCTGACCTCGGCCAGCTCTGCCCAGCCTACCAGGTCCACGGGCCTCCAAAACAGGTCTAAGGAAAGACGGGGCGACCAGAGTGGGTGTCGCCAGTCAGAATGCCCTCCCTCCCTGGACATTGTAGGGTGGGTTCCTTCAGATAGACAGTGTCTGGCTACAGGAATTAAGGGTCAAGTGGGGCAATATTCAGTGGACCTCATTGGGATAGGGTGTCTTTTGAGTGGATCTGTGGGTTGTGGTGTTGAGTATTGTGGATTCCCCAGAGGATTTTTGTTTGACCCTCTGCACATATACGCTTAGATTGTGTTCTGTTCCCCACGTCCACCTGGGGCCATGTGTTGATCAGGGAGCGAGCACCCGCTTTCCGCAGGTCATGAAAGGACTCGCCCATAGGCTCGAGGTGGCACCCGCTCTCATCCCCTGATTGTGGCTGCTCCTGGCACTGCCAGGGAGCCACCCATCTGACCTCACCTCCCGTGTACCGTTCCTCCCGGACGCTTTCTAAGAAACGTGCAGAGACCCAGGGGTGGCCCTCCCCTGGGAGAAAACAAATGCCCAGAGTTCTCTGTAGGGCCTTCTCTGGCTCTCCGGTGACACATCCACCTGCCACCCAACACCTCTCACAGTGGGAAGCCGGCGCGTCCTTTTGAAGTTGCTGGAGACACAGTTCTCAGGCTTCCCATGCGGAGAGCGTGCTCCGGACCACGCTCCGAGGACTTTGAAAGCAAAACATTGAGGTGAATTCTTAAAGCCATTTCAGTCATCCTTCCTCTTCTAAATTGTCAAATATTGATTCATCTGTACTTTTTTTCATAACCTTTTAGAGAGCGAAGTTAATGTAATCAGTGCATATCGGTGGTGTGCTCTGTCCCCAAAGTTTGGGCTTTTCGTGGCGGTTGAGGTTAAATGTTCATTCTCAAGGTGGCAGTAGCAAGGCCAAACGCCATCCCTCTGTCCCCACCCGTGTTGCTGGGCCTGGCTCCCTTCATCCCTCTGTCCCCACCCCAGCCCACGTCGCTGGGCCTGGCTCCCTACAAGGAAGCAGAGAGCTGCCAGCGCGCACTGCGTGTGGGTCTGTCAGGACCGGTTGCTCTGCACAGACAGGGGGAATGTCACAGCGCAATTTGCCTCCTGCAGAGAAGAAGCATGTTCTGCCCCCGGCTGAAAAGGAATCGATTCTCTTGTCATCCATAAACTTAGAACTTGCTAGATTTTTTTTAGTTTTCCCCTTTATCATTTCAGTTTGCCCACACCGGTCTCCTTCGGAGCCCTCCTTCATCTTCAAGCCCCATCCCATCCAGCCTGCCCATCCGCGTCCTCAGTGGCTTTGAGGGATCACGTCCCAGCGGGGACATGCCAGCAGCGATGGCCCACTTCCTGTCAGAGCTCAGGCCCTGGGACACTTCAGGGAGTGTGCAGCGGGACAAACTCAGCCCCTCTGGCGGCAGCCGCTCCGAGGGAGGGTGTCCTGTCCCACTGCCAGCATTTTGCCCCTGCGTCCCAGAGTGTCCTGTCCCCCCTCGTCATTGTGTGGGTCTGAAAGCTCCCTGTCTGCTGAGTCCAGCCTTCCCATTGGCTTGACGTGCACCCCGCTGCTCTCAATGTGTCGGGGTGACGGGGAAACCCTGCCTCGCCCTGTGCGTGGCATCCCCGAGTTGAGGGTTAATCCGGGGTGTCATCTCCCTGTCGGGAAGAATCTGAGCCACTCGCTGTCCTGACTGGCTGGCAGGAGTCACCAAAAGGGGCTGTCGGATGGCCGGAGGCGGGGGGCTGGGGGGGTTCATGGTGACCTGAATCTCCAAAGGAACAGAAGAACATCGTGCAAAACGAGGGTAAAACAAAGTGTGAGGGGAGTGAGGCGCGGTGGACGAGGGGGGCGATGGGGGCGACTGGAAGCATCAAAAGGGAGGAGAAAGGGCTAGAAGGTTCAAGGGGCAGGAAGTTCCCTAGGGGGAGGGAAAGCAATTTAAGCACAAGAGAGGCAGCGGGAAGTGTGGACAGGATCCTAGGGGGGTTAGAAAAGGAAACTGGGGGTGAACAGCCACTTGGAACGCATTCGCCCTCACCCGAAAATGACTTAGATCAAAAGATGGGGCGAGTCATGAGTGTGGGGCTTCCCCCACCCCCGGCGGCTCCCCCGCCAAGTGTTCCGACGATGTCTTGGCTGAAGAAGGAAAAATAGCTTCTGTTTCTTTTGTCCCGGAAGGTCCATGCACAGCTGCCAAGGGTGTGGGACCCCTTCTTTCACAGATCTTCTGGGCGAGGGGAACTGGGACACATCTGTGGGACGCGGGGTGGTCACAGTGTCTGCCGCCCAGCAGGGAGCTCTCAGTTGCCAGCCAGACCTACTGAGGCAGGAGGAGAAAGGCCCCAGGGGGAGAGGGGCTCGGGGTGGGCTCGGCGCCTCCCTCCTGCACTCACGGGATCCCATGGGGGCCTCCCTCTGGGGTTACAAAGGAAGATCTGGCTTGGAACGTGGCAGCGGGGAGCCAGGCATGGTACCAAGGAGCAGCTCCGCCTGGGGCGCCGGGGTTGGTAGGAGCCAGGGCCAGCAGGAGACCTGGTGGAGCGGGGCATCAGGCCTGAAGATGCAATTTTTCCTTTTTGTTCAGCCCAGTGGGGGTGACTTAGGCGACATTGTATTGCAGACCCAAAAAAGCACATGAATAATCCAGAGTGAATTCAAGAGATTTCAATAGCAAAATAATAACAATACTAATGATTCCTTTGATTTGCGGAGTACTTTTCTTCCAAGGAGATAAAAAGATAAACTGTTTTGGAAACATGAACAAGGAAAAGAAAATTGCCTGTGATGCAGATTGGGGAGGAGCTCCGGGAGCCTTCATTTCAGGGTCTCCAGGTACATGGAGGTGGGGGGGGTGTTACGTAGGCTTCAGCTACAGTCCTTATCCTTGTAAGACGGCTTTTGAGAGGTCACCCTTGAGATGATTTGCAGGTGAAAAACCAGTGCACACCTTTTAAGTCTAGGTCAACCCGCAAACAGAGGGGCGTGGAATTCCTCCTGCCCTGCCCTGGTCGCCCCCTGGCCTGGAAATAGGAACGTTCTCATTCAGCAGTGGACAGGGTCAGTAAGACCAGGAATGTGCTGGAATCCACCCACACTTGGACTCTCACCACGGCACCAGCCCCAACTTTAATGGTGGTTCTCACAGCAGAGCGACTGGGGCCACAGTCTTCCCTCAAGGTCAGTGGACACCCCAGCCTTCAAGGGGGTCACCCCAGTCTTCATGGTCACTCCAGCCTTCATGGTGGGGGTCACTCCAGCCTTCATGGTGGGGGTCAGCCCAGCCTTCATGGTCGGGGTAACCCCAGCCTTCATGGTGGGGGTCAGCCCAGCCTTCATGGTCGGGGTAACCCCAGCCTTCATGGTGGGGGTCAGCCCAGCCTTCATGGTCGGGGTAACCCCAGCCTTCATGGTGGGAGGTGTCTGGGCCTGCGGGTTTCTTATCACTTCACTGCCTCCACAAGGGAGCGAGGAGCAAAGCCGCCAGCATCCTGTACCAGGTTGAAATAGCTTCACCCGGGGTCCCAAAGGGAGTGGGGTTTTATTCCCGGTCAGGGGAACGATGCACATGTACTGCAGGGCAACGGCAGGGCTCTGTGTGCCACCGTGGGTCACTTTCTTTTCCCCGGGGAAAGCCAGAATCTACCCAGTTAGGTGAGCCCCGTCAAATCAGAATAGAGATGCCTTCCAGATCGCGTCAGAATGCTTCTGTCACGTTCCGGCAGAGAACGCTCTGTCCTCTCTCTGAGCTGGAGGCGTAAACAGAACCCAGACGCTGCTGTGGAGTCGGGTTCTCCACCAGCAAGTTTAACGTTAACTTTCATTAACTTTCTACTTCAAACCCACTGACAGAGCTGGGGCTCAGACATGCTCCCCCCCCCTTTTCCTCCTTTCTCAATGGTAAAAATGAGTATTCAGGCTGTATACTTCCAGAAGTCAGTAAATGTCAATATTAGGTAAGTGTTTCCTTTCTATCACAGCAGTTTAGCATAAACCGCTTGGAAACAAATGTCTTCCGCAGGCACACAGTGTTCCTGCGAGTACACAGTCAATACCACTGGGCGCATTAAATAAATGTCAGCTTTCCCCCGATACATTGGTAACGAGTTAAAGCCACGGAGAGAGTGGGCAGCGTGAGTGACACCTGCTCCTTGCAGGGTTATTGTGTTGCGGCCCTGGCTGGGGCAGGGAGGGTGGAGACAGACCCTCATGCGTCCCCTGGCTGGAAATTCAGGCAAGGACGTACGGAAAGTAGACGCCTCCCGGCACGCCGTGGGCAGCAGTGGGGTGGGGGGTGTTTCCTGGCTGTCTGCCCCCTCCAAGCCTCCCCCCCATCTGTGACCCCAACTCCACTCAAACACACGCGCGCTCATGCCCACACACCCCACTTCTGCGGTGATGTCATATCTTAGAACCATCAGCTGTTTTCCTCCAGTGGGAGTTAAGCTCTCCCTCTGACCTTCCACCCGGTGTCGGTGTCCTCACGGGCCAAGTGAAGGAGATCCATCGGAGGTCGCATTTTGGTGGCCGAAGCGCCCTCTGCCGTGGCCTGCCGTCGCCGGTGGTAAAAGGAGGGGTGCCCCTCCGGCTGGATCATCCAGGTGGTCTCCTTGCTTGGCCTGTGTTCACTGCACAGATGCTGCGAGTTCGCGTGCTTTCTAACTTGTGCCTGGAAGACAGGAATTGGAAAATCGGACCCTGACCATTGCCGCAGTGACAGCGAGTATTTTTGCCCGTCCACACGCTTCCCCGGGGGCTCCCCAGGGCCTGAGTCTCAGAGGCCTGCATTGGTGACCCCGCCTTTGTGATCAAGCAGCATTTGATGACGCCGGAGCTCGGCCCCCGGCCACTTGGCCAGCCCTCCCTGGGGGCCTGCTCTGTGGTCGGCACTGTGCCAGGGGTTTTTGATGCTAAGATGACTAAGGCCGGGTTTCTGCCCCAGGGGAGCTCTCCGGCTCGTCAAGGAGCAAACACCTGGCCTCCTGGTGATACAGGAGGTTCAGAGCAGGCAGAGCCTTCCGAGAGCATTAGGAGTGGCTGGAGGCATCAAGAAAGGTTGTGCAGGAGTTCCCGTGGTGGCTCTGATTAGCATCCCTGAGGATGCAGGTTCGATCCCTTGCCTTGCTCAGTGGGTTAAGGATTCGGCGTTGCTGTGAGCTGTGATATAGGCTGCAGCTCTGATTTGACCCCTAGCCTGGGAACCTCCATATGCTATGGATGCAGCCCTAAAGACTGGAAAAAAAAAAAAAAGGTTGCACAGAGGAGGTGACTTGATTATAAAAGATATCTGGACTTTTCCCAGTGACGCAGAGAAAGAGAGTCCCAGGCGGTACCTCAGAACGTGTGGCACAGGCCAGAAGGCAGGACTGACTGTGACAGTTCAATAACTGATTTGTGTGACGGCTGGAGGCGGGGCGTGGGGAGGAGAGGAAGCTTGGGAATGGCCCTGAGTATATTGAGGGTGGATGGCCAGCGTTAAGTCTGTTCTTTGGAAACATCCTTAGCGGCTTGTGGGTCTGCAGTGCTCTCTGTACCGTGGGTTCCGTGAATGCCCCCAACCCCCAAAAAAGGATCCTATGTTACTTATTCTTGGTATTCATTGTGTTTCACCCGGGACTTTAAAAATGTAAAATTAGGAGGTCCATTCGTGGCTCAGCAGAAACAAGTATCCGTGAAGACACAGTATTCACGAGGACACGGGTTCGATCCCTGGCCTCGCTCAGTGAGTTAAGGATCCGGCATTGCCGTGAGCTGTGGTGTAGGTCGCAGGCGTGGCTCGGATCTGTGATGTAGGCCAGGGGCTACAGTTCCAGTTCGACCCCTAGCCTGGGAACCTCCATATGCCGTGGGTGCGGCCCTTAAAAAAAAAAGAGAGAGAGAGAAATATAAAATTGAATGGGAACATACTGACTCCCCTTCCTTCCTAGAGCAGTGGGTAAAGGGATGAGAATGTGAACAAGAGAATAAGTGGGAAGGAATGGCCTTAATGGATGGTCCGGATTCCAGAGGGAAGGCAGAGAAGGCTCACAGGTGGACACATACTTAAGAGCGATGTGTTGGGTAAAGAATGTGAAAGGGACCACAGAGAATGCAGAAGCAGGGACAGCCGAGGACACATGGGACTGCTCATGGGATGGAGGGCACAGAGAAATGGGGTTTTCCATTCTCTGGGGCCCTTGGAAGGCTAGGCAGCGATGGAGGCATTGAGGACGAATGGTAGACCAGAAAAGGAGACCAGGACAAGGAGGAGACGAGCAAGAGGTACCTGGGGACATTTTGCTGCTGACGTCTTTCTTGTTCTCAAGAGGAAGCTAAGCTACACCTGCTGTGGAGGAAGCAAGGTTCCAAGCTCAATGACTCTACTAGGATGTTAGAAACACTTACAAGTGTCCAGCACCAAGTAACCTTTCATTAGGGAGTAAAGACCACCCTTGAATCACCCATGGGCTCTGTGCTCTGGCCCGTTTCCTTCAGGAAGTGGTGGGGCTGGCGGGGCAAGCTTGAGAGGGAAGCCAGGCCCTCCACTGTCATGCAGGGAGCAGTCAGGGACGTCCCCGAGGCGGCTGACGTCTAATCCTAGTGTCTAAGGCTGGCCCAGTGAACAGCCTCCCAGGAAAGGCTAAGGGTGCAGTTTTCTCCATCAAGGATGGAAGAGTTAATTCCTAAGAAGTTTATTGGAGAGTAGACCAAGAGACATTGGAATCCTCTCCAATTCCGAGATTTCCTAAATGGTACGTGTTAACCACAAGCTATTTATTTTGGACCCTACGTTCTCCCACCATCTAGAAGGTAGATGGTATGTTAGGGAGCTCTTGGTCCAGCGCATTTTCTTGTAGGTGCCAGATGGATTCTTCTGGTGGGCGGTGGCGATGGTGATAATTACAGGATCAGGATGATTATGATGACGTTTGTGTAAAGCTTCACACGTGGCAGATGGCCTTCCACAAGCACTACTTCATTTCATCACCGTGATCGCAGGGAGAGGCGACCGTTGTCACTGTCATGCCCCCAGAAAGGCCATGTTGCTTGATGGAACACACTCCCCATCAGGTTCACTGTTATGTCCCTCGGTGCTTCTCAAGATGCTGGCAGATCCAAGTCAGCAATGCCTCAAAGTGCACGCGAGGAGCCTGAGCTGTGGCCTGGGATGGGCCGTGTTCTTAGAGCTTGTGGGGACCTCAGAGTCTAGGCACAGAGGGGGTTTTAGGGCCTCCCTCTGAAAACTGGGGAGCTGACCTATGAACCGTGACCCCGCATTGTAGCTCTCTTTTTGACTCCATCTCTTTCTGGGCTGGTCCCTTCATCCACTTGGCATTCAGCTTTACCTTGAGGGCCTGAGGCTTCCAGGCCCCTCTCCTCCGGGGAACTAACAGGCCAGCCTTTTGAGCTGAATAGCCATCAAGGAGATATTGCTGGGATAGCTTCCTTTGGGGCTGTTCTGATCAACAACAGACAAACAAGAAACCCAAGGCAGGAACTTTCATTAACTAGCTGGTTAAAATAGCCATTTCCTTTACCGCCCTGGTGGCTCGCACACTATTCAGCACATAGGAGACCATGAATAAATACCGAAATGTTGGAATGACGTGAGGGAAAATGAAAGAAAGACAAGAAAGCTGTGCCTTTGACACCCCAGATCGCCTCGCACGAGAGGCTGAGAGGCCCCTGAAGGGGTTCGGAGGAAAGACCCCGACTGTTTAAAGTGCAGCCTTGCCCTGTAGGAAGCTGTTCCTCTCCGAGTAAGGCCTTGAATGACCACCAGCTCACCAGGAACCCTGCCAAGAGAAACATCCTCTGGCAAGTCACCATTCCTCCCAAGAAGCGGTAGGGCCCTTCTGTTCTCTAATGCGTGTCAGTTCCCATCTCTGTCAGTCACCTGCACACGTCGCAGGTGACTCGGCTCTGGTGCAGTGTGACAGGTCACCTGTCACCCTTGGCGACGCTGGGAGCTATGACAGCTTCAGAGTGACATGGAGCCCGGGTGGCTCATCACGCAGGCATTCTGGGGACAGAATCCTGGAGATCCATTCTGATGCTGCACAAAGAGCGACTGCCACCCTTCCCTGCCTCACTGTCCTTGTCACACAGAGAGAGGGCAGCTGCCCGTTAATCTCCCCATGGCTTGGTTTTCCATGTCTTAGGACCCGTAACTTTTCTGCCCCTCGCTTAAGGATGCTGGGGTCTACCCCGCATTCACAGGGAGTCGTATTTCCTTGGGGTGCTGGACTCTTAAGCCTGCTTCTTACATAGGACGCTGCACCTGTGTGACAGGGCCTGGGGAGAGGGTGCCTGTGTTTGTCTTAGGAACACGTGGGTCAAGATCTGGCAGCAGGTTTTTGGAATCTGAAACCGAGTGAGCGCTGCAGTTCCTACATCTGCCTGATGGTGGCAGCAGCAGCGCTTGCAAAGCCAGAGAGTGAGCTGAGAGCAGGAGGCCGGGGCGGCCCCTGGGTACCGGAAACAGAGTGGCGCTCCCTGGTCAGGATGCCCGGGTCCTTTTCTGCCTGGGGCAGCAGGAGCTAGGGCTGCTGAGCGTGAGCAGAGGGCATGGAGGGGAGGAGCAGACCTTCCGGATGGCAGCAGCTCCCCGAGGAGTCTCGCTTCCTTTCTCCTCTTTCTGAGGGCTGTCAGGGCGGAGGGTTAAGGGGCTGCCTGTGCAGAGTGGCAGAGGCAGGTGGGCACAATTTAAAATGCTCCAGAGGCTTGGAAGAGCTACAAGAAGAGGGAGCGAGAGAGCTCTCAGCTAGAGCTAGAGCGTCCGGCTCTGCGAGCAGGTCTGTCCTGTGGGTGACGGATGGGGTTAGTCCGCCCAGGAGGGTGGCTGGAAGCCTGGAGCTCCACTTCTCCCTGCGGAGCCCACTTCTGGGCCTGGGCCCACCGGCCCCTCCCAGGTGTTTGCCCCTTTAATGATCCGGGAGCTAATATTTCTGCGGCTGCTCCCCTCTCTTGCTGAACAAGCCAAACAAACACGCTAAAATTAGTCCTCATTATTCCCGATCTCCTGGGCAGGCTCAAGAGGAGCTACTCTGTTTTCACCTCTGGACAGAAACAGGCACCATTAAAAAATTGCCGTGAGCCGTGACTTTGTTTGAGAGTGTCTCTCTCTGGGCATGGTCACCGGATCCTGGCGTGGGCACCGGTGGCCAGTGCCCTGTGCTCTGTCGGCGGAAAGTGGAGGCGTCCTCTTGGCTCCCAAAACACCTTTCCTCTTCCTTTATCGTCTAGGGGGAGGCAGCTGCCTTGTTCACCTTTTGACAATTACGAGCCAGAGGGATGGAAGGCCCAGGGTCAATCCATGTGCAGCATAAATTAAGATAGTGGGACACAGGATGAAGAAAGGGTGGGCTATTGTTGGAGCAGCCCTCTCCTGTCTTTTTTGCGTGGCCAGAGGGGCTGGTAGAACTGCATATTGATGCTGCCTGAAGTCATCAGACATTGTGTGGTTAGCGTTTGGTTGCTGGTGGGATTTTAGATGAGGTTTGCTCAGACACGAGCAGCCTCCCACACCTGACTCTCCACCACGGCTCCTTGCTGCTTTCTCAGGAGCGAGGAGAGCTGCCTTTTGCCTGGTCTTCACCGTCTGTCTTCCTGGGGGCGGGGGAGGGCACAGCAGGTGAGGGAGGGGGAGAATGCTCCGTCCATTCTACTAAGAATTCCCCTGGCCAGTGACAGGTGATGGCCTGTACATCTCATGTCAGGGGAGAAAACTTTTGGCAATAAGGTTTGCAAAACCGCGTTTGAAACCACAGATTTGATGCTAGCATATGGGTCAGTGAGGAAAAACAGAGCTGTGTAATGTGATGATTTGCTAAAGGCAATGGCCGTCTGTCTCTTCCTCACATAAAAAGGTGTTAGCGCGTGGTCCCCCGCCTTCCTGGCCCCCTCATTTGACCACCAGCCCCCCTGCCTTTTACAAACACAGCCTTCTTTCTGGGACTCTTCCACAGAGAGCAGAAGTGATGTAAACAGAAGAGAAGCCAAACCTGTCGTCGTCTCATTGCATTTCTCTCTCTTATTCTAACGCCTGTGGTTGCTGAGCTGGAACCAAGTCATAGGGGGTGCTGTCGAGGCCCATGGCCAGGTTCTTTTCTCAGCCCGCCTGCCTTTTCCTGTTTAATCCTCAGAGCAACCTGATAAAACTGGGATTGACATACCCATTTGCAGATGAAAACTACTGAGGCTTAGGTTCTGTAACTTGCCCAAAGGTTGAACCACTGATAAGCATAGAATTGCCGTGTGTACACTCAGGTTTGAGACCCAGATCCCTTGCCGCCCATCCCTGCAGGAGGAATTCTGGTCCCACTGGTCCTTGTAAGCCACAGAAAACCCTGGCCTCGCCTGTGGGCTTCCCCTTTCCTAACTTGTAGGGCTTGGGATGAAGAGCTGATAAAAGGGGAAGAAGTCACTGCAAAAGCATGAGTAAGAATTTGAGAATCTTTGCTGCCCTTTACCTCCACAGCCCAGCTCCAGGCCAGCCTAAAATCTTGGAAGCCAAGTGCTGATTTCTTAACAAGAATTCATCACTATCTAACTTTCCTTCAGTGGACTAAAAAAAAAAAAAAAAGGTTAGACCCATTCTGCCTAGGGAGCAGTCAGCCTGCTGTTAGCCGTGTCCTGTAAGAACAGAGCTGGTCTGCCTGAAAAGGCACTAAGACATCAAATCCCTCCTTTTCATCAAGTCTAGAAGTCTAAAAATGTCAGAAGACCACATGGTTCTGAAATGATCAATACTGGTCGTTAGGAAGAAATAGAAAGGACTCGTGGAGAGCGGGGTTGTCTGGACACCATTCAGCCTTGAGCATTCCGCCCTGAGCGTCAGCAGGTGCATCTCATCTTGTGCTAGACGTCATTTCTGAAGGTGGCGTGTATCTAGCACCGCCATGCCAGAAGTCACAACATGGGTTTAAGATAGACCCTGATGATAAACTAGCAAAACATGCAAGTTCTTTGAGGTTTTCCAGGTGCCTTTAGATAGAATCTGAGGAGGGCAGAAGAAGGATGCTGGGCAGGTAGGCCTCCGCGCGGAATACAGAAACCTTCTCACCCCGCGGCCTGAGCCCTGCCGGGGAGCACACGGATCACGTCGGCGGTACGCTGTCAGCCGCTGCCGGGACTCCGAAGGCACGCGATGCCCGTTTCTCTGGGCACGAGCTTTGCTTTGGGTTTTCTCTTCAGCAGATCAGGGCAGAGGTACTCACAGATGGAAATCCTTACTTTACGAAACAGAAGCAGCTGAAGGCTGAGCTGATCAGAATCAAGAAATAACATCCAGGAGTTCCCGTCGTGGCACAGCGGAAATGAATCCGACTAGGAACCATGAGGTTGCAGGTTCGATCCCTGGCCTCGCTCAGGGGATTAAGGATCTGGCGTGGCTGTGAGCTGTGGTGTAGGTTGCAGACGCGGCTCAGATCCTGGGTTGCTGTGGCTGTGGGGTAGGCCGACAGCTGCAGCTCCAGTTCGACCCCTAGCCTGGGAACCTCCATATGCTCTGGTGCGGCCCTGAAAAGCAAAAAAAAAAAAAACCATCCAGAGAAACAGACTACTTTCTTCCCCTGTCCTCCTGTAGAAAAATATAGGGACTCTATGTTCCCCTCTCATCATGAACAGATACTCATTTTCTACGGTCCACACCACTGCATTCTTGCCCGGGAAAGTAAAACTATAGACACTGCTGTATTTTAAGTGAATCTGGCTTAGTTTGAGTCTCATGTTGTCTACCTTCAGTGTTTACCCTGGCAAGACAGGATGTTTACATCTTTCTTAAGGGCTGCTGCAACCATAGGAACCAAAAAAAGTGTTTTCAAATCCAGATATGAATATCCTTTACACCAAACAATTTTTTTTTTTGTTTTTTTTAGGGCCACACCCACTGCATATGGAGTTTCTCAGGCTAGGGGTCAAGTGGGAGCTGTAGCCGCCGGCCTACACCACAGCCACAGCAACGCAGGATCCGAGCCAAGCCTGCAGCCTGCACCCCAGCTCATGGCAACACCGGAGCCTTAACCCACTGAGCGAGGCCTTGGATTGAACCCGCATCCTCAGGGATACTAGTCGGGTTCATTATCGCTGAGCCACAATGGGAACTCCTACACCAAACAGTTTGGCTGCTTTTGTTGAGTGGCGTGTGGAGTATTTGAATGTCCATCAGGCACCAGTGTGCAGGACGTGGGGGTCACCACTTTCCTCCCAGTAAATACTGAGACGCTTTAAAAGAACAGCTTGGTGTGTACTTGTTCATAAGAGGAAAACAAGCTTCTGGTGGTGCATTTTCTAGCCCAGGAATCCCTGCCTCCACTCTGCCCCCGAGGCCCCAACCTCTGCGTGAATTATATTAACTCTGGCTGTATAAGGGGTCTTGAGAGCACAGTTTTGAACCAGAGGAGGTAAGGTGACGCGTGGGAGCCGCCTCTAAGAGTTTTATATCACATTAACTTAGGATGACTTACACGGTGAGAACGGACCTACGAGTCCATCCTGAGCTAAGAAACCAGACAAGCGCTGAGGCCAAGAACATGCAATTTAGAACATGGAGGCTTTGCCCACCTGTCACTGAGAAGAGCTCTGAAACCCGCTCCTTTCCAGGCGCCTCTCAGCCCTGTCACCTCGGGGAGCCCGCGAAAGCCATGGCGTTGTCTGCGCTGACAGGAGAGAACGTGGCTCAGGACGGCCATAGATTTTCTTCCACCTGCACTGTGGAATGTTTATCTAAGTCAAGGCTGTGCGCCAGAGAGGCTCATGTCCATAAAGGATGGATTTTCTGTTTCGTCTGGTGAAAAGATTCCGCTAAAATATAATAATGCACCCCGAGAGTTCTTGTTCTGTTTTCTGAAAAATCTTCAAGGTCAGTACAATCACAGACGCGGATATTTGCTTCATCGTGAACTGGGATCTGCTCACTGCTTACTGTCATTTTATTTTTCGATTCATAAAAAATGATGTTCTCATCAGTAGGCCTCTGGGCCTCTTTCTTCAACCCGGAGCACTGGTAGGAAACCAAAGGCAGGAGCTGACGCACGCGGCGATGGGAGGCAAGGGAAACCCGGGGCCGGTGCCAGAAGTGAAGGCCCCCTCCTCCCCCCACCCCGCCCCAGCCCGGGGGCTGCTGTGCATGCATTGCACACATTTCCAGACGTCCGAATAGCTACGTGGTGATAGGAGACAGGAAGGAGGAGGGAGACCAGGTGTGCGGCTGTCGGGCTTGAGAGGAGGCAGGTGGACAAAGACTGAGCCACCCGAGGCGCGTGGGGGAGACAGGCGCTCCAGTCCTCCAGAGATTGTAAGATTGCAGGGTTGTAAAGAACCGCTTTGGAGTTCCCGTCGTGGCTCAGAAGTAACACATCCGATTAGTATCCATGAGGATGCGGGTTCGATCCCTGGCCTTGCTCCGTGGGTTAAGGATCTGCTGTTGCTGTGGTATAGGTCGCAGACTCAGCTCGGATCCTGTGTTGTTGTGGCTGTGGTGTAGACTGGCAGCGGAAGCTCCGACCCCTAGCCTGGGAACCTCCGTATGCCGCAGGTGCAGCCCTAAAAAGCCAAAAACAAAAACAAAACAAAAACCCCCCGACGAACAGCTTTAACCCCCTGCCCAGGTGGGGACCATGCAGGCACAATTGTTGTACACAGGAAGGTTTTAAGTACTCGGTTCATTATGAAGTTCCTGAGTAGCTTAGCCAGGAGGATGGACACATGTGCCAGATTTGGGGACACAGAGGTCTCTGTCTTTGGATGGTCGTGTGTTCCTTTGACGGTGATCTCAGGTTGGAGGTCTTCGGGCCGGAGGTCTGGCCTCTGTCTGCTGCCCGTGTCCTCACACACCCTTCACTGCAGCTACGCCGAGCTGGCCCCTCACCTCTCCTGTCTTGCCTGTCTTTCTCCCCCCAGAAGGCCCTCCCCGCTCTCCCCGTTGGTCCCGCTAACTTGTACCCTCAGGGTCCGCTCCCTTTGCCTCTGGACGGCCCCCCAACCTCCCTGCTCATGTGTGAACTTAAGCGCCCTGCCGCCCTCCTTCCGCACCCCTCTGTGGGAACCCCTAGCAGCGCTTGTCTCGGTGTGTTGAGGTGGCTTTTTCTCTCTCTGCCTTCCCTTGAGGACCCTGAGCTTCTAGAAGGCAAGGGCTGGTCCTGCGATCTCGGTTTGTGCGGCGCCTCTGTGGGACCCGGGCACCTGGTGTTTGTCATGCAGGGAGAGGACGTGTCGGTGACACTGGACAGTGTCTGCCTCTCGCTTGCCGGCCTGTGAGAGCGCGTTATCGGAGAACATGCTGGCCTTGTCATCGTCGCCTCCCACAACCGGCGCCCGCGACACTGAGTCTTCCTTGTGGGAACGGGGACCGCACTGCAGTGCCCCTTGCTTTGACATTGTCTTTCCTGGTTCCCAGGACCCTTTCATATTTATTATGGGCAACTCCCCTCCTTACTTTAGAAAGATGAGGACAATGAAGAGTTCCCATCGTGGCTCAGCGGAAACGAATCTGACTAGTATCCATGAGGATGCGGTTTCGATCCTTGGCCCCGCTCAGTGGGTTAAGGATCTGGCGTTTTTGTGAGCTGTGGTGTAGGTTGCAGACACGGCTCAGATCCTGCATTACTGTGGCTGTGGTGTAAGTCAGCAGCTACAGCTCTGATTTGACCCCTGGCCTGGGAACCTCCATATGCTGTGGGTGCGGCCCTAAAAAGACAAAAAAAAAAATGAGGGCAGTGAATCCAAGTCGTGTGACATGACCTCCCTCTGGCCACACGAGTAGTCGGTGTGCAGGTGAAGGCGGTCACCCTGGAGTTCCAGATGCAAGCCCGGGGCTTCTGCTGCTGCCCGCCCCCTGGCTCCTGCCCCCGGGGAGTATGTTCATGGAGGGTGCGTGGCAGAGGAGGCGCCTGGGGGTGTCTCCCGCGGCGTCACAAGGAGCGGGGTGGGGTCAGCACATCCCCCGTGAGGCGGGATAGCGACCTAGGAGGAGCTCGGGCAGGGATCCTGGCCAGGCCGCGTGGCTGGTTCCAGCGCAGGCACGGGGGTCTCTGTGCGGAGGCTGGTGGGGGCTTGCTCTGGACCGGGGCTCTCGCTTGTAAATGAGGCATAAGAAGGGGACTTGGGGGCTCTGTTACAGTGAGGACCTCATGGTGCCTGGAGACTCCCCCCAGGGCACCTGCCGTGGGCGTCAGTCTGTCAGCCCCTCAGTCAAGGCGGACCTTGTCGAGGGGCCAAGGCCCCTTCCCAACTGCTCATCCTCTGAACAGGTGACTTGGGCTCTAGACTGGAGGCCAGGAGGCCGTGGGCTCTGTCACATGCCTGTGGCGTGGCTCTGGGCGTGGCCCTCATATGTAACGGGGAACCAGGCTTCTGCTGCCTGCCAACTAAAGCCCTGACTTACTGGGGAGTGTTTTGAGTGCTCAGGAAGGAAGGGCGCTAAACGGAGGTGAGGGATTTGCGATCCTCTGCTTTAGCATCTTCAGATGCGGTGAGCTAGTGCCCCAGGTCGGACCCGCTGCCTCTTTTCTGGGCAGGACTCCTTGTGGCTTTCTGGGGGTAGCAGGTGAGGCCAGGCAGCCTTCCTCAGCACGGCTCTCCCGGAGAGTAAACTCGAATACCCTCAGAGACAACCAGTGTATTAATGAGTTAGCTTAGTCTCTGTGCATCGACAGTGGCGCCAGGTGTGTGCTGTCCTTGGGAGAAGGGGACGAAGAGTGACCCTGGTTCAGAAGAGAAGCCCCAGGTGAGCAAGGGCTGCATGGTGCTCTGCTCCTTTCCTGTGGCTGGCGTGCAAAGTACCGCAAACTTTGGTGGCTGGAAACAACGCAAACGTATCAGGTTACTGTTCCGAAGGCCAGAAGCCTCAAAGGAGCCTCACTGGGCTGAAGTCAGCAGGTGGGCGGGCCGGCACTTTCTGGAGGCTGCGGGGAATCCGTTTCCTTGCCTTTCCCGGCTCCCAGAGGGCCGCCTGCATTCCTTGGTTCGAGGCTCCTTCTTTGCATCACTCCGACCTCCCGCCTCTGTCGCCACATCCACTGTGACTGGATCTCTGTCTTAGAAGGATGCTTGTGACAACATCAGGCCTACCCAGGTACTTCTGGGTAACCTCCTCATCTCAGGAGCTTTTAACTTCATTGCATCTGCAAAGCCCTTTTTGCCTTGTAAGGTAATGTATCCCAGGATTAGGATGCGGGCTCTTTGGGCTTCATCTTTCTGCCCACCGCGGTGACCAAAGGCCAGATGGAGCTGGGCGGCCTCTCCTTTTCAGGAAAATATAGGAACTCCTGTCCTGCCTCTCTGCGTGAGAAATCTGTGCCTCAGTCTCCCCATCTGTAAATTAGACAGGAGGCTCTCATGCCCCATTAATATTTGTAAAGTACTTTAGAATTATCAAGGAAAAGGCGCTTAGCATGGGATGGCTGTTGTAATACCCTACTGTGAGTTGGTACAAATGATGCTTTACATTAATCACTGGAGCTACTACTTCGATACGACGCTCCTCGGTCCCGTGGGGGAGAGATTAGGGGGAGCGTCTATTAGAGTCTGTAGTTAAACCTCACTAAATGATTCTTAATAGCGATTTACTTCGACTTCATTAGCATGGAGTAGGGGAACTAGCCTTTAAAATACCGTATAGCCCGGTCGCCTCCTGTCTTTGGAGTAATTGAAATGGAACAGAGATAAACAACAACGACGACAACGACAGTGTAAAACCACGGGCGCGCTGGCACCGGGGTTTCCTGCCTGGGCTTGCTCGAAGGGAGGGGACTTGCTATGAGCCCGTGGGGTTTTGTCTCTTGGCTCCGTGTCTGGTTGAGTTTCTGGCTTTTGGCTGAGGAGCTGGTCAGAAGGAGGCGCGGGGAGCGGGTGTGAGCGCGTGGCGGCGGGCGTGGCCGTGGGAGCCCAGGGTGCGTTGGCGTGTCCTTCCACGTGCCCGAGCAAAGTGGAGCATGTGCTCTGGTCGTGTTAGACACCACTTTGGCCCCTTTAGGTCTCGCGATTCCATTAGTGTGTGGAAAGGCTTTACAAAGCCTCGCTCAGGTTAGAGATTTAAGAAACGTGGTAGCTCGGCCCCTCCCCTCTCCCCTCCCCTCCGGACGCCTTAAGCCCCCGAAGAAGGCTTGGGGCTGTTGGCTGCTTGCCCTGGTGCACAGCCAGGGCTGGCGTGACCGAGCCTGCCCTAGACCGGCCCCGGGGCCTCCAGGATGCTGAAGGGGAGGCCCCACACGGCCTCTGAGTTTGGCCCCCCAACACACCAACCCGCCACGTTCCCCAAGGCTCCGCCCCAGAAGCCCAGGGAGAGACAGCATCAGTGGACAATGATAACTCTTCAGATGGGTTTACAAAATGTTCGGCCTGGAAGAGCCCGTGTCCAGGAAAGGTGATGCTGCTGCTAAACGGTCCCAGGGGGAGCATCACAGCCAGCTCTGAGCCTGGGGCTCTGGGGAATTAAAGGAGAGACAAGCCCTGAGAATGATTATAATCCCATTATGCAGAGCTCCCCCTCTTTATTTCTTCATATGGATGAATTTGTATATATTTGCATTTTGTTCTATCTGATAATATGCATAGAATTCAAATTGAAGTGACTTGAATAGATTTGAATATTAATGAGGCATTTAAAGGCTGCCATCCCTGGCAGAGTCCCCTGGCAAGGGAGCTTGTGGTGCAGAAGCTCGGCCAGCTCCCTGGGCACTGGCTCCACCGGGCACAGCCACCAGAGCCCTGGGAAGGGAGGGTCACCTTGCGGTGGGGTTCCAGCCCCCCACCCTCCTCCACCGCTACATGTACAGCTTTGGGCACCAGGGCAGGAGCCCACTCCACTGGGGGGCGGTGTGTGTGCCTTGAAAACAGTCCCCTGTGTGTGCTTGGGTTCTCCTTAGACGTCCAGAGCATGGTTTTACCAAGGCCATGAAGGGCAGGGTGCTCTCCCACACTAAGAAAAGGCTCACCGCCTTTCCCTCCTAGCACTGGGGGGTAGAGGGCCAGACAGCTCCAGGTCGCGGTGGTTCTTCCTCCGTGAGCCACGCGCGTGCGGGGCTTTCTCCTGCCTCGGGTCCTGGAGCTCCAGCACCTGCAACCCCTCCTAGTTACTTTCTCCACGACGGTGACAGGTCGCCCACGTGCTCTCGGTGGGCCTGGCGGCCATCAGTTCTTCTCAAGGCCTTGGGAGGAGATCACCAGACACTGGTCCCTGCGGCACCTCAGCGTCAATTAGAGCCCGCCTGGGCCCTGGACTAAACTCCAAGAATAAATAAGAGAATAAATTACGAGAGAAAGGCCGGTGGACAGAAGAACACCCCCACTGGCGCTCCCCTGGCCATCTTTCCTCTCTGGCAACAAGACTTCTTGTCCTAAGAAGTGTCCTGTGGTACCTGGCTCCAAATATTTAAAACTCAACATCAAAATTTGTAGGCCCGTCATGTAGGGATAGCATTCTCTGGCAATTTAAATTGGGTTAACGGCTGTCTATTTATACAGTATTAGGGATTGACATTTCTCAGTAATCCCCAAGTTACTTGATTTTGTCCTAACTCAGTCTTGGCTAGTTCATGTTTAAACCCCTAGTACCCATTCTAGTGGCCAATTATGACAGCAAGTAACAAGGAAAATATACTTGAGTCATTTAGTTTCCTATCCTACGAGATCTCATGTATACCCCCTTGCCACTTGTATTGCAACAGTCTGAAAACTAAAATTTTATCCCCCGTTGTGGTCCCAATCTCAGTACAAGGTACCCCCATTTTCCCAACGCCTTTGTTCTCAAACCCGAGTCATCAGCAGCCTCCTTCTCGGCTTCCTCAGCCAATCAGTTCTCTTATCATGGCAAATTTTCTCTGCACTAGCTCTCTTTTCCCTTCTTTTGCCCTACTTATCCTCATCATTTTCTCCCCAAGTATTAGAGGCTCCTGTCAAGTGCCTACCTTTTTTCCAAAATCATCCTCCCCCACTGTCTTTCTTTACTACTTGTAGCTTCCTGGGGTAGGTCAGATTCACTCTTCCCCATCTCAACCAAGTCCACTGGCTCCCCTTTGCCTATAAACAGAGCCCCAGCACTTCCACCTGCTACCCCGTCCACGCCATCACCTGAATAGGACAGTGCTCAACCATCTGGAACCAGCTGCCTTCCCAGCATCCTCTTTTCTCCCTCTTCCCTGACATCATTGGCAGCTTGGAGGCCCTCCTTTCTCTGCCCTCCGTCAACGTAATGTAAATATCCTGTTTTATTGGGTTCAGTCCTAACCAGCTTATTGATTCCCCGATATCTCACTCACTCAACTGTTGAGCCCCACAAGGAGAGAAACTCCAGTGTTTTAATGTTTTTATATCATCTGATCATCTGTGACAGTGCTCAGCTAATGTTTAATGAG
The DNA here is from genome assembly GCA_004024745.2 of Catagonus wagneri. Taxonomy (NCBI): domain Eukaryota; kingdom Metazoa; phylum Chordata; class Mammalia; order Artiodactyla; family Tayassuidae; genus Catagonus; species Catagonus wagneri. The sequence continues at coordinate 5,839,710 of PVHT020000113.1, forward strand.
TTAGTAAAGGAAATGAACGAGTAGAAAAGATACGTGGCTGGCTAGAGCTTGCCCACTTCCCTACAGCATCTTGTCCAGCTCTTGCTCCATCCAGCACCCAGTTGCCTTGGAAAGACCGTCACATTTATGAAGCACCTGCTATACCTGCCGGGTGCTTCTCATGCTCTCACAAAAACACTGCGATGAATAGAGCATTAGTCTGAAAGAGAATGAGTATGTGTGCATGTATAACTGATCACTTCGTGGCACAGCAGAAATTGTCACAACATTGTAAATCAAGTATTCTTCAAAAAAATTAAAAAAAAAAAAAGGATTGTTAGGTCTATTTTGCAGGTGGGGCCACTGAGTTGCAATGAGCTTAAGAAATTCTCCCCAAGTCATCTCTCTGGTGGGTCATAGAGCCAAAACAAAAGTTCAGACCTTCTGGCTCCCTGTCTGGTGTTCTTGCCACAAGCCCAAAGCCACCTCTTGAGTCAGCCTGAGCAACCTGAATCTCAGCTTCCCCAGCCTCTGTGTCAGGCTTCAGTGCTCTGGGAGAATGAGGTTCCTGCAAATCAACCCTGGATGCAGTTATTATTTTACAGGGATGTTGTAAGTTGATAAGGTAGCTGTTGTATGTTAATAGCTATTGTAATGCTGTTCTTAAGGCCTATTACTTGTGCTGGTTTGTATTTTAATGTGTGCAAAGGTGATTACAACTTTAATATGAATGTTAAACAGATTAGCTGATTTCTATGTGAAATAAATAAATAAAGGAAACCCATCCTCTCATTTCCATTCGTTTCTCTCTCCTGTCTCTTCCCCCTTTGTCCAAAGGCAGATGTGGTCTGTGGAGCACTGACAATGGAACAAAAAGAGAGTGTTTTCTGGGTGATAAATAGTGGTTGTAGACAGGTCTTTTGTTCCGAGTGAATTTGGACTCCGTGTCCTTAATAGCGGCTTGTCTGAGAGTTTGTGCTTTTGACTGCGTTTGAGGAGTTCAGTTTTGTTTGTGAATTGTGCATTCGCCACGTTCTCCCTTGAAATTGGGTTTCCCACCTCTGGGAGGCCCCCGATGTTTTCTCAGTACACACTGGAAAGTGTGCCAAACTTTGAGAGAGGCAGGTATAACCCTATGCATCCCAATGTAGCCAGGAGCACAGGGCGTAGATGGGAAGACGGATTAGAAAACAAGCACGTAGGGTGCAGGAAGGTGGGGCCCAGGGTGGCCTGCACAGAGTTATTTCTCTGAGGGGAGACAGGAGGGATGCTGAGCCACCTGGTGGGGAGAGCTTTCAGAGGAAACTTCCTCCACCGGGCATAGCTCCCAGGATGAGCCGAAGTTAGCTAAGAAAATAAATAGGGTGGAGGGGTGTGGGGGAGGGAACTTAGGGGAAGGGAAGGGCATTCCAGGCAGAGGGAATGGCATGTGCTAAATCCTAGAAGAATGCAGCCCATTCCAGGAACTGCAAGGAGCTTGGTGTGGCCAGACCAAGGGACCTCAAGGCCATTGGCAGCACCAGTGCATTCATGCACTGTGCCGGAATCGGAAGTCAAGCTTCCTGGCCCGGAAGTGTAGCTGTTATGTTGGATGAGAGAGGCAGTGACTGGTATGAGGTCGCCCGGGCGCTTTCTCTAGGGTGTAATCGCTGTGGAGGACAGGCAAAAGGAAGAAAGAAGAGTGGTTGGTCACAGAGGTTCCATGCATGGGTGTGGAGGAAACCTAACAGACAGTCATTGAAACTGAAGTTTGAAGGGGACGATGAAGCCCTCGTCCATCTGAGAGGACAGCAGTACAGCACAGAAAGAATGTTAGTGGAGAAGTACATGGTAGCCCATCAAGGAAAATATCAGAGAAAGAGGGACAGAAACAACACTGAAAGGACCATACGATTCCCCACACACAGTGCGTAGTGATAAATTGAAATTTAACACCCTAGTGCTATAGGGCATGTCCCCATTGGCCAATCATTCCGTATACCCCCTCACTTTGTTGTACAGCAGAAATTGTCACAACCTGGTAAATCAACTATACTTCAATAAAACATAAAGAAAATTTTTTAAAAATTAGAAAATAAAAATTTAAATATTAGTTAACTCAGTTGTAGGCATTTAAAATTAAAAAAAAAAAACAACTAACATACCAAAGAATTAACCATTTTTCCCTGGACTTGATGTCATAGGCTTGGTAGCACAGCCATAGTGCGGAATGCATGCTTCATGGGGCGGGAAGCTTGGTGTACAGAATCTGATGAGGATGCAAAGAAAAAAGAAACGAAGGTGATTGTGTTGACTGTGGCATCCAGGATATGGATGCTTTTTCCTGATGCAAAGTATAAATTGGCCCAGAAGCAAGTTTCAGGCTGTGGTGGAGACCTTCAACTCTCTGGATATTGGCTGGAAGGCCAGTCCGGCCAAAGCAGAGTTCTTGACATAGTTTTTAACTGCCTTATAGGCAGCTTGATTTGGCCGAAGTTTGGGTGGGGGGAGGAAATCAATGATGGACTCTGCCACTTTGGGCTCAATCTCAGTACTTTTCACTTTTTCAGCAAATATTTGTGCCACCATTGTGCCAGCCTCTTGACGACTTAGGCACTCAATAAGTGCATGTTGAAAGAATGCAGGAGTGAATGGACCCATGTGATGGGAACCTTGGAGGAAAATGAATGCTCATCTTTAGAATTATAATAAAAACAGGACACTGAGCATGATCAGACGCCTGTCCCAGGCTGTAGGTCTGCCGCTGGAATGCATAGAAAAGAAAGGTGCAGAAAGTAGGGCAAGCACAAGGAAAGGCGGCTCCCGAAAGGTGGGAGCTTCGGGGAGCAAAATGCTCCTTGACAATGCAGTGCAAATCCTCGTGCGGAGGAAGAAAAGCGGGCAGCATGCAAAGAAGCCAGTGTGGCCACATGGACAACAGGTTGTAAGGAGATGCACAGAAAGGACGGAAGGTGGGCACCCAGCTCAGGGTGAGTGAAAAGAGGAGGAGGGGGTCAAGTGACCCAAGACCCGGCTGGAGTCAAGTCTGCAGACGAGGAAAACGGAAAAAAAGCAAATCACGAGAAAAAACAAAGTGGAGGTTTTTAGTAGTCCTTGAGAAAGGCGCCTGATGTTAATCAGTGACAGAGAACTTCTCTTCAGCTTCTCTTTTGGTTCTTTCGTTTTCATCGTGCTTTTCCTGTTTGCAGGAGAGTACTCTTGGTTGAGAAGGAATTGAAAGCCGGGAGTGGTGGTGTGAGGCTAAGAATCTGTGTAAGGTAGTGGTCCCAAGTCCCGCAGATCAAGGATTTAGTGCCCGCTTGTGACCTCTCCTGGTTCGGTTTACCCTTTTCTAAAACAGAGATAACAAGAGTACGTGTGTCATAGACCTGTCATGGATGCTGGATGATGCAAATATCACACTCAATGTCTGACACAAAAAATTCAATAAATTCTATCATGAAGATGATGATGATGATGATTAGATGTTTAAAACAAATCTGATGACGAGGCCCAACAAAATTAACTTCCCAGAATGCTGAAACAGTTTGGCGATAAGATCCTAGAACCACTCTGGGTGAACAGTGGTCAAGACATAATGGAAAATATGAGAGTCTGGAAAAATACCACAGTTTGTTTTAACGTGAAAGAGTAGATGGCAGTAGATTCTAGAAAGAGTGGATAGGTGGATATCCTAGAGGCCTCCGGAAAAAAGAAAAACCTGCAGGAGATTAATTCGGTGGTTCATAAACACCCAGAAAGTCATCTGTGGTCACTAGAAGCCACCTTGGGCTTGCTCAGAGCAGGTTATGCTAGCATCCCATTTAAGAAAAAAATTGACACTGTAACTTCACAGTTTGTGTCGCCTTTGTGATGTTGTGTTATTCACAAATTTGATAAACTAATCTTCCTCTGTCAGATGTATTAATTAAAAAGGTGTGTTTATCGAAGCTTCAATAAAAGGTAAACCGTGGGACGTGGTTACAAGGAATGTCCTCAGTAGAAAGCACTGTGGATACAGTGTTCCTGCTGGGGACACCGGCAGTCCCCAGGTGCTCTCTGCTGATGTGACCGCACCTGGGAGGAGGGTTATCCCCCCACCCCCGCCCCAAGAGTCACATGTTAACTACCTACAGATGAGAGCCTGCGTACAAGGCTGGGAGAGGGTGGTGACAAGCCTGAGAATTATGTACCCTGAGGGGGGGCGGCGAGGAATTGTGCATCATTTAGACTAGACGTAGGGGCTCTCCAGCTTTATTGTGCATCAAAATCGCCTGGGTGCTTGTTTAAATTGCAGATCCCTGCGAACCCCATCCCTAGATTGCTAGAGATTCCGATTCATTAATCCCAGGAGGAGCCCGGGAAATTACAATTGAACAAACACTCCAGGTGGTTCTCATGCCAGTGGTCCAAAGACCGGATTTTAAGCAACACTGACTTAGAAGAGCAAAACAGCTCTCCTCGGAAACAAAAGCTGGACTCCCCCACGTGGTTGAGAGGACGGAACCCGAGTCGGCAAGTCCCCAGCAACCCCACCAGCAGCTGGAGGGTGGGAACCCCGGCCCTTCATCCCCGTGCTTCCGTACATGGTGCCTGGCGCGCAGCGGGAGGCCAGCAAACACCTGTTGAACGAAATTCCAGGTGGGTAGGAGAAAGAACGTGGCAAGAAGGCAAGCTTCTGGAAAACGAAGGAGGGGGCCTTGTGAGGCAGTGAGCCAGCCATCAACAGCCCTTAGGGGGACACTGGATAAAAATGTGTAAGAGGTGGCATTAAGGAGATTCCAAGGGGGTGAGGTGCAGCTGAGGTGACCTCCAGCACGTCCACGCTCTTAAAACTCAGTTAAAGAATTACACTGAAAAAATTCTTTGACCACAGTCCAGAGGTGATGGAGTCAGAGGGTGGAAAGAGGAAAGGAAAGGCGGTGATGGGCGAATGTTTGAAATGCAAAGGGGGGCCAAGTCTGAGGAACACTTAGCATAAAGCCCGGAATGTCTTAGCTGTGGACGTGGCACCTGCGACCTTTTACTTTATATGCAACCTGATTCCACTCCACACGTCCTTTGAGCACTTATCCACACAGACAGGAAGCAGAGTGAGAGCTGATCTCTGCCCTCAAGGAGCTCACAGGACGACTGAAGAGGTCACGGGTCCTAGCCCTGCCCCCAGAGTCACGGAACATGGACCCGACTCTGCTCATGCGGAGAAAAAAACGCGAGCACCACAGGGAGGGGCATTATCTGTCACATACATCCCTAGATGGCCAGCACTGAGCATGGACCTGACACCCTGGGCACATCAATAAATACTTGTGCGATGAATCCATGAATCAGTGAATGACTCAGTGACCAACAGAAACTAGCCTTAACTGAATCCCTTTTTGCCACCTTTACATGCCGTGTGCCTGTCATTACTCTTAATTCTTCTGCCCTCTGTAAAAAGCCTTCTCCTGGTTTTCTAGATGTCATAACGGAAGCTCTGTTGGGTTGCTTGCCCAAGGTCATGAAGCTTGCGTTTGAGTTATGTGCCTCCCAAACTTGGGCCGTTCCTGCTACACCATACTAGGCTGGTTAACTGGGTTTCAGACAAGTGGATTGAGATCAGAGAGGTTCTAGGTCTCGGTCAGGGTCACCCTGATAGTTTGTAACAGAACTGGGGCCAGGCCTCAGCTCGGAGCAGTAGTTTCGGCAGCAGCCGGGCGGCCTCTTTGTCGCAGGGCAGCCCCGACCTTGCTTTGTTACTGACTCGTTTCCTCTGCCCCTTGCTTGGCCGCTGGCCTCCACACGGGCACTGGGGGCCTTCCCCAGTTTTCTCTTTGCCACCGAGTAGGGTTCCTCCAGGCTACCTCAACAGGGGGTGGGTCGGTTTGACCTTGACAGTGTGGGGCTGGAAATTGTGGTGATGCAGAAGTCCTGAGAAGACTCCTGCACCATAAAAATGAGCAGATTTTCATGCCAGGGGACATTTGGCCCGCTATGCAGAAGCCTGTGACTAACATACTCATGCAGATCGGCCTCAGGATTCAATTTCTGCCTCTTTTTTTTTTTTTCTCTTCCCCCCAAAACGGTAGAGTTGGCAGGGAAATAAGTTGTGTGCTAAATTGTTCTCCAGTCTCTGTGGGTTCAGGTCTGCCCTTAGCTACACAAACCTTATTCCCATTGACTTCGGCCCGCGTGCTGCTTGAGCAGGAGAGGGTGGATTTAAGGCTCTCAGCTCAATCAGAGCAGAAGATTGTTCCTTCTTCTCTGTCAGTTTTTATGCGAATGATGGGAGAAAATGAATAGTGGGCTTTCCCCCCACTCCTCTGCGGCTGTTCCAGCTGGCTGTACCGTGATGTGTTTCAAGGCGAGGAAAGAAGACTCGAGAAGGACGAGAAGGTGTGTGAGGGTGGTGCGTGCACACACACGTGTGGCGTGCCCGCCCGCCTGCCCACGTGGGCACTGTATCAGTCACGGCCCTTAGTGGTAAGCAGCACAAGCCATCCAGCTGGTGTAAACAGAAAAGCGGGGCAGGTCACAGAACTGCAGAAGAGCTGGTGACAGGGCTCTGAGCTGGCCGTGTAATGCCCCAGACCGTGGTCAGAACTCGCCTGCATCCCTCTGGCCGCGGCTGCCAGCCCTGCCGGAAGGGACGCTCCACTCAGCTTGTCTCAGCATCACTCACTCTCGAGGCCGAGTCTGGGACGTGACTGGGCCCCGGGCCTGCGGTCTGGCTGCAAGCGAAGCTGGGAAACCCAGGATCTGGATGTCGGCTGCTTCTGCGCGGAGGCGGGAGGAGCCTCTGTTTCCCACCAAGACTCACGGCTGATGAACTTCCCCCCGGTATAGGAGGGGTTCCTGCTGCCGGGCAGCCAAAAAGGAGTAACTCCAGCAAGGAGTAATGCCTCTAGCGCTGCCGCATCTGACGCATCTGCCGCTTAACCCGGGGGACGCACAGCATGTGAAGGGCTAGGTATGCATAATCCGCCTCTCTCTACCAGGCCTTTCTGTACAGTCACCAGGTTCAGGAAATGTGTACATACTGGCTATACCCTGTGATGTTTTCCAGTGAAGCAGACGCTGCCGCGATGTCACACCCTCGAACTCATCTGGAATTCTCAACTTTCCCAAATAAGAGAAACCGGATGAGCTTCGGTGCTGCCTTGCCAGCGGTGGGTTTATTATCATACACTGGAGAAGGGGCTGTGTAAATCCTCTACCATGAATCTGTCTCTCTTAGACTGATTGAATTTTCAGTAGTTGCTCTTACCCGGGCCGGATTCAGCTGCTGATCATCCTGTCTGTACAATGGACTGAGCCCACATGGCCCAGAACCAGTGTATTTGGGAAATCATTGCAGTGAATCATTTGAGTCTTTCGAAATAAATAACAAGATTTCCCTGCCTCTTTATCTTCAGGCCTTATAGGAGGGACCATAGGAAAGATGATGCCGAGGTACTGCCTCGGTGTTCTTTGCTAATTTAGCGTAGAGACATTGATTTATGACAAGCACCTTCCATTCTAACACTTGAGGTTGATCTCAAAGCGGAGAATCAGGGTGATTTTTTTTTTTTTTTCACTTCCATGGTTCCTTTCAGAGCTCTTATTACTAGCTCCCCCTCCTAGGATTGCTGAGTGAAGGTAACGTGATCCTATTTTTATGGGTGCAAAAAAGAAAGCGCCTCAGCGACGCGCTGAAGGTCAGATGACAGGATCAGGGAGCAGCACTCAGAACAGAACATAAAAAGCCTGTCCAGCTTCCAGTGGTTTCTCACTCACATGTTCACATCTAGCCTGTTAACTGCTTGAGACTTTCTAAGCCATTTGTAATGATTGCAATCTCTGAGGTAGAATCCTTATTCTCAGGTCATAGCTGGGAAAACTGGGCGCTTAATGAGTTGCCTCTGCACCGCCCCCCCCCACCGTCCCCTCCAGAATCCGACACAAACCTTGATGATTTTTTCACTAATGGTTTAGCCTCCAAACCGTTGCACTTTTCATGATGTTTATTCAGCTCTGTTTCTGGAACTTATGTCGCCAGAAATGTAGATAATACGTTCGGCTCATAAATAGTCAAAAAACCACCTAACGAAGAATCTGCTTCTTTGAGGGAGATGACAGTCGCCACAAAGGAAGGCAGAAGCTGTTGGACTGGGGGGGGGGGGAATAAACAATAGATTAAAGGAAAATTTAAAAGCGGTGCTTGTTTAATATTTCAGCTCTTAAAAACTACCTGAGCTCTTCGCAGCCATGCAGAGTGAAGGAGGCACTAGAGGCTGGACTCGGAGGTGGAGGCCACAGCCCACTCAGGGCGTGACTGTCCCCAGCTGGTGTGTACAGGTCTAGTAGAGACCCACCAGATGCTAAAGTGCAAGTGTCTCTTCACTTCCTTAGATGTCACTTCCTTAGAACTCAGCAGACATTGTTTTTATTGGAAGCAATGTTCTGAATTAAGCTGGATCCCTCAGCCCATCCACAGAATTTCATTTAACTAGGAAAGTGGTTGAAATACTCTCTGTTTACAATTTTACACGTAATAGAAAACACTTCTCTCGCCATCTCATTAGCTGTTCAATTATTGGATTGAGAAAAGGTGAAATCAAAACTATTCCGTAATTCGGTATCTAATGTAAAGGAGATTTCTTTAGAGGACAAGGTCTTGGTGCAACTCAAGGCTTTGCTGGACCCTGAAAGGTTGTCAGGGCACCTGGAAGTGTTTAAGGGTCGACAGTACTGGTTTCTTTATGTCTAAATTTAGCTCCAAAGTTAGAGATTTCTGTTTAATGGGTACAGCTATATCACCAACTTTGTACTCATCCACGGGCAATAGAGGTGACCCCTGAACAACGCCAAGGCTAGTGCTGACGATCCCTGTGCCGTCATCCACCTGTGTCCTTACCGCTGGCCTTCAGAACCGCTGGTCTTGCATCTGCAGTTTCAGCCCACCGCGTATAGCATACTACTGTAGAACTATTCAATGAAAAAAAATCCGTGTATCAGCAGACCTGCACAGTTCAGACCCATGTTGTTCAAAGGTCGACTGTAATTAGAATGCTATTTGATGAGGAAAATGTGGGAGACTAGAAGAAAGGGAGGAAAAGAAGAGAAAGGAGGGGACTTCCTAGAAAACTGAATTAAATTAAGAAAAATAAAAAGGAAGCCACAGAGACACGTGTATAAATAGGGAAAGCAGCCTGCTGAAAGTATAATTAATTGAACTGTGAAGAGGGAAAACCAGGAAGAAAGATGTTTCAAAGGCATAATATCCCCAGGGAAGGAGGTGGGTGGTAGGGAAGCATGCAGTTCCCTAGTCCACCTCTAGGTGGCAGTGCCAACCCTGGGGCAGTTTGGCTGTTCAGTGACTTACGTAAAAGAAAGCTAAGGTCAGCCAGGTTTTCTTTTGCATCGTGGGTTGTCTGAACTCAGGTAGAATCGTACACATTAACGAACAAAACAACATTTTCCCCTCATTTATTTTGCTGGAATGAAATAACCCTTCAAAACTTGTTTCTTCATGCACTTGGACCCTGGCACTTTACTATTCCCAGGCAGTTGCTGGTAGGGAGAAGGTGGAAGATTAAAAAACATGGAAAGGCTCACCTGCTGCCCCTTTCCTCTGCCTGACAAGAGAATTCTGGAAGGACCCCACCTCCAGCGTCGAACAGATCCACAAAAGGCGTATTCTGGGATGACACGTCCCTCACTAAATTACTCGGTTAGCCTGTGCCGTCAGGAGTGTCAAGGCCACCACCACGGTTCACTGGACGCCCTTTCACTGCTGCTCTTTCTTCCCTTTTCACTGGGGTGGAACTTGTCTGTGCGGAGGACGCTCCCTGTATCCTAACGTGGCGTTGCTTGCGTGGCCCTGACACTCTGCACGGTCGCCCTGCCCGCAGCTCCACAGCCCTGACAGGAGGTTGTGACCGCGGCTGCTCGGGTTCACACCTGCTGTCTCTTCGCGACCCTGCCTGGCTGGCACCTCCACGGTGACCTTCTCTCACGCTTCCCGTGCGTTCCCATAGCACCCGCGCTGCCTCTCATCTCGGGGCTCGCTGCCCCACACCGAGTGCCCAGCCGCCTCCCTGCACCCTGCAGTGACCCCTCTCCCTGGAAGAGCAGTGATCCTGAAGGTAGAGCAGTCTGCCTTCCCTCTCCTTCCCCTGCCCCACCGGAGGCCTTCGGCAAGTGCTCATTGACTAACTGAATGCAGTGAATCCCCGCCGACCACGCTGATGTCCATTGACCCAGTTGCCCCTGGTTTTCGCAGTTAAGTGGCTTCATGGCCACCTGAGCGCCCTCTTCTGTCCGAACAGAAGTTTGCTGCGCTCTGAGCCTGATCCTCTGATAGGCGGTCACAGAGTAGGATCTCAGACGTCTCGGTCCAAAATTACTCCCTCTCCTTTCGTCCAAGGATGTGCCAGGGTTCTTCTGTGTCTGATAAGATGGTCAAAACCACATCGTCTAATCAAACGCTATTAGAGCCGAAGGGACTGCAGAGATGGTCCAGCCACACCCGTTCTTCTTCTTCCTTTTTTTTTTTTTGTCTTTTTAGGGCCACACCCTTGGCATATGAAGGTTCCCAGGCTAGGGGTCTAACCAGGAGCTGTGGCTGCCGGCCTACACCACGGCAGTGCAGGATCCAAGCCGTGTCTGCCACCTACACCACTGCTCATGGCAACGGTGGAGCCTTAACCCACTGAGCGAGGCCAGGGATTGAACCTACATCCTCACGGATGCTAGTCAGATTCCTTTCCGATGAGCCACTCTGGGAACTCCACCCACACCCATTCCTTTTACAAATGAGAGAACCTTGTCCCAGAGAGGCGTAGTCCCATTCCTAGCAGACCTGCCACCGGAAATTTTGGAAATTTCGTCTTATAGCCCTGCTGCTTTTCTCTTGCAAAGTCCTGTTGTGCCCAGTTCCTTATCTGGGGGCTCCTGAGAGCTGACTCCAGGGATAAAGTAAGCAGACAGGGTGCGGTCTTGAAGATGGGCTAAATAAATAAATATGACAGCTTACCCATCTTCGAGCAGCTTCCTTCAGGAGCTTAGCACGTTTAATAGGGTGCTTATAAACAGGAGCAATTTGAATGGTTTCTCCAGCACGCTGTTAACATTTATACGTGCCCCATTTCATCCGTAATCTCCTTTTACAAGGCACTGGTGAGCCTTTGATGGCAGCAATGAATGACCCCGACGGCTTCATCCCAAATGTTCAAACCGAGCTGAAAATTTGGGAGAATCTAAGGTATTCATCTCCATGAAAAAAAAAAAACAAAAACCCAAACACATTGACTAAAATTGCTCTTCTCCATCCAGACACATTAACTTTTTCCTCTTCTTCCCTATTCCTTTCTTTTGCGTTTCGCCATTACCATGTTCTGGTTATTGCCCACATCTGGAGCATGGCAGCTGTCCTGTAATGTGCAAGCTGCGGTGTGTAATTTGGAGAACTTGAATACAAATATCTGTTAATTAAAAAAAAATACAGAAGCATGTTTGTCAGCTTGTAATTATGTAAAGAAGAACACCAACTCCCAAACTAATTTAAAAAGCAAAATGAAAATAACTTTACCAGCGGCTTTACAAAATCCAGCAACTCTGCATTTAGCTCTCAAGCTTCTTCTGAGTATCCCAGCTTCCTGTGCAAGCATCCACAGAGTGTCCCTGGGAGAGCAGGTGGCCCGACGGGGTAGTCAGGAAAGCAGGCCCGAGCTGATGGCCAGGCCCCTGCATTCTGCTGTCTGCCCCTTATGCTGAGTCTCGGGCAAGGCTTCTCACCCTCGGCACCCGCACTGGTGATATTTGAGGCTGGATAATTCTTTGTTGGGATGGGCTGTCTCGTAGGATGTTTAGTAGCATTTTGGGGGTGCCAGTAGCACCCACCAGCTCACCAGCGGTGACAGACAAGATGTCTCCAGATATTCCCAGAGGTCCCTGGAGTAGGATTGGAGGGAAATTGCCCCCCGCCCCCCCAGTTGAGAACCGGTCATTTTCATTCACTGTGTGATATGAAGAGCACAGGGCTCGGGCCCAGAAGACTTGGGTTTCGGTGGACATTTCATTCTAATTATATGACCCTGGCCAAACCCCCAGCTTTTCTCGACACCTGCTTGCTGCTCTTTGCAATGTTACCTGTAAGCTGAGTGGGATGTGGAAGGTTTTCCATGTAGAAAAGGCCGGCTCGAAGCTAAGTGTTTTCATTGTTGTTATTATTATTGCAAGATGTCTCCTGCAGGGAAAGTCTGGAGGAGGCCATGGCGGCAGCTTTGTGCCGTGGGAAGCTTGATTCCCTGCTAGGACTTTGGCCTCGTTAACACAGAGCACAGACGTGCTGACCTCCCTGTTAGCACGGCGCTGTCTCGCCCCCGAGGCCGGAGGGCTCTCAGTGTTCCCGGGGGGATCTGGGGTGTGGGGACAGAGCTTGGGGCAAAGAGAGTCTCTGAGGAGCAGCCAATGGTAGTGGAGTAATTTTACATACACACGGCAGAGGGCTGTACAGCAGCTCCAGGCTCCTCCCACCCGCTGCCTCCTCTCCCGGTCGCAGGTACAGAGGTGTTTGAACCACTCAGGCTGCTGTGAGGCTGTGTAAATGCTAGGCTTCAGGTCAGAGAATGTTCCAGGGTCTTTTCTAATGGTCTTTCGATAGTGACGAGATTGTCAGCTGTCTGGGCTGAGGCGGGGAAGGGCAGGTGGATGGGTAACTTCTTGAGGGCCCTTCCAGCTCAAGAATTCTAGGATTCTTGGCGTTCCCATTGTGGCGCAGCGGGAACAAATCCGACTAGGAGCCATGAGGTTGCGGGTTCGATCCCTGGCCTCACTCAGTGCGTTAAGGATCCGGCGTTGTCGTGAGCTGTGGTGTAGGTCGCAGATACGGCTCGGATCTGGCGTTGCTGTGGCTGTGGTGTGGGCCAGCAGCTGGAGCTCCGATTCGATCCCTAGCTGGGGACTTCCATTTGCCTCGGGTGTGGCCCTAAAAAGCAAAAACAAAAACGGATTCTAGGATCTGGTTCAGGGCTGGGTACTCTGGAATCCAGACCCTCCCTGCTTTCATCCCCAGATCTCTGGAGAGCAGTGATCCAGCAGCTGCCACCAGCAGAGGATGGCTCTGGGCCAGAAAGTGTGCCGAGCCCCCTTTAGCTTTTTCATCTCCAGTCTTCCAGAGAGTTCTCTGAGGTAGGTTCGATGACTGTTTTCCAAATGAGGAGGCTGAGCTGGTTACAGGTGAAGCAACAGGCAGAACAGGAAGCAGCATTCCTAAGAGGAGGCTGGTCAGCCTCTCATCCGCGCCGATCAGGAGCAGGTCTGTGTGTGGCAGGTGGCTGGACTCCAAGCACAAAGGCACCTGGAGAAGGAGGGCCACTGAGCTGCCACTCACAGGCAGAGCCGGCATGTCCCCTCCTCGCCTGTCTCCTCTGCTGAGCACTCGATGGCCCCGCAGCTAAACTCTGAAGGCCGAGCATTATGGGAGGGTTTAGGAGGATGCTGTAATGTAGAAAATAAAAAATAAAGTGAAGACAGGAGGGAGAAGCTGACAGCTTGACTGGAGCACACACAATCAATACACCCAAGACAACAGTTTCTGCAGAACAGCGCCTGCTTGCCCAGACCCCAGGAGGCGCGCGCCGCGCTGGCAATTGGCAGGGATTCTGAGTCGCTACAGATCTTTTCATCTCCTGCCTGCTCCTGCCGACGTTTCATTTTACGTTATTAAATATTAAACCCTGTAAACACTTTCATTTGTCTGCGCCATACTGTCAGTCAAATTACTCTTTTTGTAACAATATCAGATCATATTGGTATCCCTTACTTTTCTGAGCGATTCCCAAATCCTATTGCTGGATCAAACAATGATTGTACCTAAACTGCTGGTCAGGACTCCTAAACTCCTTTCTCAGACCCTGGCATCAACTGACCGCTGATGCCTACAAGTCAGATTACTTTCTTTCCAAGTGAACGGACTGGGTGTGCTGTTAAGACTCCACCTCCCCGCCAAGGTCAACTGGAATAACTTCAAGAGGTCAGAATTCTAGAAGTTGAGCACCACCGACTCAACTGGGGATTAGGGCATAGCATCAAGGTTACTGTCTTGGTACCCAGAACACGTCATTCTGTCATTTCCCGGGCTGTCATTTGCTAGTGCTCTGGAATTGTTCCTTGTTTCCCAGTGTTAAATATCCAAAGAAAAACATAATGAGGCCAACATGATACATACGAAGTAATGTACTCGAAAGTCAGAAAGAAATCGGATTATTAAACTGGCTGATTGTTTGGATTATCTCCTTTCTCTCCACTAGCAAAGCCAATCAAAACTTGAGAATCTTTAAAGGTTTGAGAAAACACAAAAAGGATCGTTGGATCCTTGAGTTCAAATGCCGGCTCCTTGTAGGTTAGTATTTGGTGATCTTTCTTAGTACCAGCATCCTAGGGACCCACCAGGAGAGCCAAGGCATTCTGGAGAATCGGGATCTGATGGTAAATACTGAGCAAATGGAAGACTCTGTTAGGAGTCTGCTGCTTCTGCACTTTATGGCCTGTTGTGCCGGCCTTCCTAGAAAGCCCCTCCCCACAAGAGGTGAAGACTTTCCCCTCCCAGTACCTACCAAGGTGCTCTTCAACTCCTAAGACAAGGACCCGTGTTCAAAAGACGGAGCTTATGATGTCCAAACACCCCCAAAGCATCCCTGTAAAGAAGCAACACAATTGACCAACCCAAGTAGACCTGTCAACAGTGAGAAATAAATTGACTGAATTAAAGTAATTAAACTGAGCGGACTGACGATTTTACCAGGAACTTTAATTAAGGCACCATTGTATAGATCTTTGCTAGTCCCCCCAGAGCACCCAGCCCACTCTTATCTCCAATCCATCTTCTCACTCTCGTGCCACTTTTTCTGTGCCCTAGGTAGAGTTATTTAACCTTTTCTTGGTTCTAATGACCCATCTGTTGAGTTGGGAGAGCAACAGTCTGATCCATCTGGCAGAGGGTGGTACACTTTAATGAATGTTTGGAAAGTACTTTGAACATGAAGTGCCCACTATTAATATTGCTTTCCAATACCCTAGACAATCTAATGAAATGACATCTTAATCTATGTCACAGCCAATTCATTTTAGAACCGAGTCTACTGAACACAGATTTCAGTTTGGGGGTCACTGGGAAGACTGATTTTTCCTTGGGGCAAATATTGACCTCCTGAGCCTCCATCAGTATTTACCTTTGGGGTCAATAAATCTCGGTGTTGACCTTGAGAAAAGTCAACAGTCTCCACAGAACCTCCGGGTCTTCATCCGTGCTGCCTTCGTTCCAAGGCCGTCACTTGCTTCTGTTTTAATAAATCCTTATTTGCAGGAGTTTAGAACACAAGCTGTCGGCGTGCCCTCAGAGCAGAGTTGCTGGGTGTGTCCCCCGAGGCACCTGCTATGGCGAAACTCTCAGAGTGCTTCTTAGAAGATCCCCGATCTCAGGTTCACACTTCTCTTCTTGCAGAGAGGGGGTCTCCAGGGGGGCCTGCCCAGCACAAATCAAGTGCAGACCAGGCAGACTCCTTACAGTGTTGGTCCCACTGGACGATTCCATTCCCCGAGTTTCTGAGGGCTGTTGATCTCGTTGGGAGAAGGGGCCGCTGCATACCTCCAAGCTAGTCTTGTGTTTGTAGACACTGAACACGAATCTGAACATGCTGGCTGGGATCAGCGACGCTCTTCATCATCGAAGACATTGCACAACTTTCACGGCAAACCATGAAGGTCCCGGGAAGAGTCTGTCGGCTGGGCTGAGACCTGTTGTTTCATATGTGCGGATCGAGTCATTCAGTAGTCGTGTTTGTTGGATATTTTTTAAGAAACTGCTGTGCCAGGCTCTCTGCCCAGATGAGGTTCTGCTCGCTCTCAAGCCCCGCAGCTGCCCACCACCTGGTAGGGGCTGAGGATGCAGAAGTGCAGGAGGCACTGGGTTGCCACGGAGGGACGAACGCAGTAATATGGACCCAGCTGAGTGCATTGCACATCTTGCTTATATCTCACCTCAAACACTCACACCCACCCCTCTCCCACTGTGAACGTGCTCGAGTTGGGAGCCGGTGCTCGTGTAAATCTCTCTCGTTAGAGTCACATGCTGGCAGGATGGAGGAAGGCCGTCGCCTCCAGGGGCAGCGCGTCCCACCGCCTCCAGACACTGGCAGTCTTCAGGGACACTTGGGGCGTTTGCCTTGGTTAAAGACCCAGGAGCAGGAGGTGTCTGCCTTTGAGCCTGTGGAGAAGATGTTATCCGGGAGGAAGGGAGGACAGTGGTGAAGTGACAGATCAATAGCCTGGCTGCTGTGTTCATCATGTTTTGTCTTTGGGGTTTGAATTTAATTGCTTTGCATCTAGAGTTGAGGCGGGAGAATGGTTCATCACAAAGTATTTTGTTCAGAAATGTTGCTCAGATAAACAGATTTCTAAAATAAATGTATGTAAAACTCAAAACCCTGTCTAACACATCTTATGATAAATGAGATTTTTGTATGTGTTTCCCATTGATTTATCTGCTTTTAATGGGCCCATTTGCAAACAGCAGTGCTTCCAGACTCTCAAGGATGGGGTGTGTGTGTGTGTGTGTGTGTGTGTGTGTGTGTGTCTGTGTTTGGTGAAGGATGGTGAAGACAGAAAACTAGCAGTTCATTCATTTCAGAAAACCAAGTGTTGGAAGGCTAAGTCTCTTCTACAATTCATCCTCTCTTCTCTGTTATTTGTCAGTCCTATCAGTAATTCAGGCTATGAAAGCCTATTTTTTATTTACCTAGCTCTTTCCAAGTAGTTGAGGAAAATATGCTGATGAGAAAGTGAAAGGAAAGGGCCTCTGGAATTATCCCCAAGTCAGGTCTGTGTGGTCTGAAATTTTGGCTTAATTGTCAGCTTTCCATCTGCATTTTTCTGTGTATCCTGGGCTGAATCATCTCCATCCAGGAGCCAACTCAGCAGTCTGGTCTCTGGACTGTTAGCAGCTGCCTGGAACCACAATTCACATCAAATCAATCTTGATGAGTTTGATTAATTGAGCTCCAGAAGTTTTGCTCAGTGCTAGTCCTTTGAATCAAAGCCTTAAGATCCCAGGCAGTGCATGTTGGGAGAGCCCGAAATGTACCCCCCAAGCCTCTTTGGAAAGGCTGAGTTTGTCTCAGTGTCCCAGGCGCCATTTCTGATAATGGCCCACAAGAACAAAAACCAGCAGACCAACCAAATCTCTCAGAGTTGAGTTTGTCCTGAGCTGTGGGAGTAGTTAGAATGTTAGCTGCCCTGCTCTTCAAATGACTCCCTGTTTTTATTTTCCTCATTTCACATTTACTCACAGAGAATTTTCCTTTTATTTATTTCTGGCAAGTAAATTAACTTCTTTTCTCCCCTTCCCTGTTTCCTGAGTCGTGCTGAGGCTCCATCAGGTATGCTGCCTTCTTCCCTACTCCCAGCAGACTTCCAAAGGAAGTCATTCATTCATTCTGTCATTCATTCTGTCATGATTCCTGCCCACGGGGGGAACAGCACGTAGCACAGAAAGACAAGCCTATATAAACACGTACGATACCATTAGTAGAAGAGAGGATGAAGAATGAACTAAAATAGTGCTGATGTGCTTGGGGGTGGGGGTCAGATATGAGGGGAGTCAAGAGGTCATGTTTACTGTCCTTGAGCACTGGCTGGATTTAGGGAGTGTCAGATGCATGGCCCCAGAGTTGGCTAACTGAGTGGATGGTGGGGCATTGTCTGAATTAGGAGCCAGTGGAGGCGAGGCAGTTCTGTGGAGTCATCTCCTTTGGACTCGATGTGAGGGGACTTGGAGGCCACCAGGGAGGGTATCAAATCGACAGCTGAGTATATGATATTGCACCTTGAAGATGGAAGGGACAGATCTAAATTCAAGAGGAAGTTATGGTATTTTTCAACACAAGGGTGGTGGTTGAAACACTGGGAGTGGGTGAGGTTATCCAATTATGTTTTGTGGGAAGAAGGAGGAAAAAAGCTAAGACCAAGTCCTTTTACCAACGTTTAGGGGTGTATTAGGATTTTCCAGAAGAAGAAGAAGAAAAAAAGAACCAACAGGATGTATATAGAAAGAGAAAGATACTTGTTAAAAGAAACAGGCTCGTACAGTTATGGAGCCTTGGAAGTCCCACGTCTGCTGTCTTAAGCTAGAGAACCAGAAGGGCCACGGATGTAGTAAGTTCTTGTTCCAAATCCGGCAGGACAAGACCCAGGAAGAGTTAGTGTTTTAGTTCTGGTCCAAAGGCAGGAAAAAAAAAGTGATCTTCAATCCAAGCAGTCAGGCAGGAGGAGTTCACTTTAACTCGTGGGGGGGGTCAACCTTTTTGCTGTAGTCAGCTTTCAACTAATTGTACAAGCTCCACCCACACTGGGGAGAGCAATCTGCTTTCCTCAGTCTACTGATTTCAATACCTGTCCCATCCAGCAACAGCCTTGCTGACATATCCAGAATACTACTGGGCACCCTGAGAATCAATGAAATTAACACGTAAAATTAATTAGTCATCACAAGGGGCAAGTGGAGGAGAAGGAAAGGGCACTAGAGATAGAGAAGGTGAAAGACAGAAGAAGTGCTCTCATTTATAGAAATAATCCCTCAAACCACCTTCAGTGTCTTTTGTTAGGGAGGTTTTTCTATGAGTATTTTGCATTTGTGTGCACACTTCAATGTGATTGCACAAAAAAAGCTGTGTGTGAAAAACACTGTGTATTGTAGGAGAATTCACAGGTAAGGATGATTCCACACCATTAAATTTAGTGAAGGAGGTAGGCGTGTCTATAGGCAAAATGGAAGCGTGGGGACAGGGCTGATGAATGTGCTGACCAGTCTTGGGGTCCTGAACGTGGGTCCCTGTTATGCATCATCATTTAATGTGACCAGTGAGGGACCCAGATGATGGGGGTTGGGCTCAAATGGAGGAGCTCATACAATGTCACCTGACTCATACAATACTCATACTTTACAGGTACTCATGCAATGTCAGAAGGAGGATATTTCCATGGAGCCCATGTAGACTTCAGTTAGGATCTGGGCTCCTCCCAGGAGATCCCACATTCCAACCTTCTGTCTTTGTGCTTGATGAATGGTCACGGTCACATGATTATTCTTTCGTATTCACACTCCCAGATGTCCTCTTAGTTTTTTTTTCTTAAAATTCTAAACTGCAGCTACTAGACGGGGTCAATTAACATTTCAGTGCCAGGCACCATGCTCAGCCTACATTATCTCCTTTAACTCTTCCAGCAATCCTTTGGATTGTCCAGCAAACCGAAAACTTCAGTCCACTTAAGACTGCAAGAAGCCATAAGGCTTAAGAGAGACTAGAGGACCCTTAGTCTCCACTGCGCTTTGCAGACGGCAGAGGAGCACACAATTGAACCATGCTGTCAGTGCTGCCATAGTAGCTCTCAAGCTGGATGGCAGCCTGCCCATTCTACAGAGGAAGAAACAAAAGTTCCTTGAGACTGATGTGCTAATGAGTAGTAAAGCTGGCAGCAAACCCAGGTCTTCTGACATCTAGATCTGATGACCCCAATCTGGTCCTTCAGGTTACTCCCAGCTACCTGTGAAGGAAGAGGTCAAGGCTTAGCCTCAAATTTTGCTCCTGTCCAGGAAGAAGTCAACCCAGATTCAGCCCCTATAAGAGGGCTAATCTCCATCCTGCTTCTTAGAAACTTCTCCCATCCAAGATCTCACCAGGCTGGCATCATGTCAAGGTGCCAGCCTTTCTCTGTAACCTGTGCCCTGTCTTACAGTCAGAAAGTGCAGAGCTGGTAGTGCTAGTGGCCCTGTTTTCAGGTGCGCTGGGCATCAGGTAAGATAGGTTTGAGCTCACACCTTCCCCTGGCAACATTTGACAAGCGTTTGCAATAAAAGAATTAAAAATTAATAGTTGACAATTAATCTCTGTCTCAAAAGAGCCATATATACCATCTGTGTAACCCCTGGACATTTCAATTTTCAATCTGCACAAGTAAGATAACATCCTGAAAATGAAACGCAGTCACTAATGAGCAGTGTTCCCTAAGACAGATTGATCTGCAGTGGTGAGCGGTTTCCCCGATTTGAACAGTGGCTGATGATGAGGAAGAAGCAGGAGGAAGGAAAGGGGTGAGCGTCTGAGCCTTGAGATCAGTCACGGAGTCTGGAAGGTGGAAGGTCTTTCCACGAACCACCGGCCAGCTCTGCGTTCCTGGTCCCGAGCTCTGTGAATCCATCAGTTGGCATCAGCCGTTGGGTGGGGTTAACTGAGGCACAGTGGAGAGACACCAAAGAGGCAGAAAAGGTGGCTTCTGCTACGAAGACTTTATAATTGCATCAGAGAATCAGATCATAGACACATGAAATAGATTAAGCACACCACCCAAGAGGCACCCACATGAGTGTCTGTTAACACAGGGCCTAGTGGTCTTGGGCCTGTTTTCTTGCCTTTGTGTCACCAAGGATGACAACTAGAATTGCCTGGCATCAATTGTAAAAAGTAGTTGTAGATCCTTGGCGAGAAGTCATCAGGCCAAAACAGTGCATTGTGATTTCTTATTATATTTAATGGAAAATTGAAGCACTCGGATATTTCCAAAGTGTAATTTGTTCTGATGGGTAGGCCAACAGTGAATTGGACTGCTTCACTAGGGAAGAGGCAAAAAATAAATTAAACAAATTAATGACTGTGACGCATTCCAGGGGAAAGAGAATGCGGTTGATAATTCCACACCACCCCCACCCCTAACAAAAATCATCATTTTTATGGCAGTCACATCTCCTTGGGCTGCTGCTTCTTGTGGGTATTTTTAAAGAAAACTTCCCCTCCAGTCATTTTCTTTAGCCCAATAAGCACAGTTGCTAATTTTCTCTCATTTGGAGATTCCCCCCTGGAACCATATGCCATTAAAATGCTTAGACATGTGGAAATGGGCTGATGAAGATATGAGGAGACAGGGAGTTTCAGAGGAGGAGAGACTTTGTCAGACGGAATGACTCTGACATGGGATTCGCTAACCAAAAGAGAAAGATCCTGCCACGGGATGGTGGGGGGAGGGGCAGCGCCCCATCCCCGGAAGCTTCCAGGAGGCATCGTGTGCAGCTTACTGCCCAGCCTCCGGCAGCTGCTTACTGGCCAAGCAAGTGAATGAGTGAATGAATGAATGAACTCGCCAGACAGTTGAGCCACTGAAGCAGCGAGGTGGACAGGAGTCCGGGAAGCAGGCCACAGTGCGATGCAGGTGGGCGGACGTGGGAACCATCCGCGGAGGGCAGCACAGAACACAACGTGTCCTTCGCGGCAGCGTGGACCCTTCTAAACAGAACTTTTCGCATCGTGCATTTGCTCGTGTTATCATTCCATTCACGTTTCCAGGGGGGTAGCATGCAAACTATTTAAGGACTGGTGTATCAGTGGCACCGCCCGACCAGAATGGAGACCCAGGGGACACCAGCTAAAAGCCCAGCATGGCCATTCAGGACATCAGCCCTGACTGCATCTCTGTCAATGGGACCTAAGTTTTTTGAGGGTGAGGTTCGCGTTTGTTCTAGTACCTCGTTGAAGCCTCAGCACCTGGCTCAAGTCTTTGCTATAAATATAGTTCCTAGTTTAGACTCTGCGGCTGCTCTGTGTGCAGTGGTGACTCAGTGCGTATCGGTGGATTGAATGAGTGTGTTAGGAAGGAAGGGGTTGAGACAAAGTGGAATGAGTAGGCAGGGGGTTTCCCTGACCTACTCCAGTGGCTGTACAACCTGTCTTCCCTCTGGGCTCCAGTAGGACCACCCTAGGGCCTGGACGCACAGGGAAGGGAGGGCAGAGGCAGACCCAGGTCCCCAGGCAGCCCAGGCATTTATTCCAAAGCACTTTCCTCGGCTTGGGTAAGTAAAGCTGTTAATGCTCTCCAACCCCACCTCTTTGTTAGGGAGCCCAGCGTATTAATTAAAAACTGTGGGCAGCTGTAAGTATCTCCAGCACGAGGATTAAGCCAGCTTTCTATCAATTGCTTTCAAAGCTATTGCTTTCATTTGAGAAGTGCTTTCTTTAGGGGTTAAAGCAACTGTGCTTTCTACTCTTCCATCTCTTCTGTTACCTCATTACCCTGGTGGCCCCTTCCCCCAATTCATGCTTCAAGCCAGCTTCAGCGGGAAGACCACAGTGAAATGCCCGGCGCCTGCAGCAGTGCCCCCGCGGAGAGACCTGGCTCACTGGGTGCTGATGCAGTCAGGGCAGGGCCTGCATTGCGAGTAGGTCAGTTCCCTCTGCTTCTGCTCAGCTTCTGCTGGGTGAAGGCCCATGTACCATATTCACGTCGACTATGTTTAGATGTGCCCATGAGGGGAAAGCAAAAGGCAGGCTTGTTTCCTTCGTCAGGTGTCTCGGTTACCTCCTTCGTTTTTGCATCCATTGCATAAGCGTTGCTTCCATGATGCTGGTGACACAGTTCTGCTTTTGAGAAGGAACTTGCCGAAAAAGCCATTCCACGGGGAGCCAGGCCATCCACAGAGATGCAGTCTATCAGGCAGGGTAGGCACTTAGTATGACTGTTAAAATGAACTGCCCATGAGATTTAACTAGAGGGCCCTTGAGGGCCCTTCCTAGGTTGAACAAGGCTGTAAATCGAGCTGTCGTAGGAGGTTTGAAGGTTTGAGCTGAGTTGAGAAAACCATCTCCCCTCTTCCACAGACAGCTGAGATCATGCCCCTTCTGGGCCATCCACCCTCCCTGGCCTGTACAGTCACCTCCTCTTCCCCCTTATCCAGAGTTTCACATTTCCGGTTTCAGTTATCCGCGGTCAGGTCGACTTCAGTCGGAAAAAGACCCAGTGGAAAAATTCAAGAAACAAGCATTTCGTTAAGTTTTAAATCACATACTGTCCTGAATAGTGTGATTGGAATCTTACACCACCCTGTCCTGTCCCCGCTGGGACATGAGCCGTCCTTTTGTCCGGCGTACCCCGCGTTGGTCAGCTGGTAGCAGTCTAGGTTATCTGATGCTCAGTCTCGGTCCCGCCGCGCTGGTGAGCAAGGAACCCTGATTTTACTTTGTAGTGTCCCCAAAGTTTCAGAGCCGTGGTGCTGCTGGCAACTCAGACACACCCAAGAAAAGCTGCAACGCTCTTCCTTTAAGTGAACATGTGAGGGTTGTCAACATAAGGAGAAAAGAAAAGGAAAAAAAAACAACTGGTAAGCTGAGATTTCGAAGATCTGCGGTAAGAAGGCATCTCCTGTCTGGAAAACTGTACAGAAGGAAAAGAAATTTGTGCCAGTTTTACTGTCCCACCTCGGCCTGCAAAGGCCAGGGCCACAGTGCTGGTTAAGTGCTTAGTTGAGACAGAAAAGGCGTGGAATTTGTCCAACAGGATATTTTGAGAGAGAAAAAAATGCATTTATGTAATGTTTTTCACACTATATTATTATAATTGCTCTGTTACAGTATTAGTTGTTGATCACTCTTACTGTGCCTAGTTTATGAATTAAACTTTATCATGGGTATGTGTGTATGGGAAAAAACATAGGATATATAGGGTTTGATCCTATCCACACTTCCGGGCTTCCCCTGGGGGTCTTAGAAGGCATCTCCTGGGATAAACGGAGACCACTGCATAAAGAAAGGGCTGCAGGGGGGTGGGGGTGAGATGGGCGTGGGAGAGAGAGAGGAGAACACAGAAAGGCAGGGCAGAGGGGAGCAGCTCTGAGCCCCCAGACAATTTGTAATTTGCAAATCTTTATGTTGTAAACGCCGAATATTAAGTACACCAGTAAATTCTTCATTGACGTGATAAATAATCAATCAGTCAGCTCTAATAGCACAAAATATGTCTGAATTCAACTCTAATATGGCTGTAAAGGAAAATGTCAAATCTGGGGCAGACTTTTGAGAGACCGGAATCAAACTTCCCAGATCCCTCCCTCATCATCACGTGGGGCCAGGCGGTGGCTGACCGTGTCCTCCTGGATCCATGGTGTTGACTTCCACAGCCCCGTGTCCCCCTCATTCAGAAACCTCGAGGGATTATGTGAGATGCAGGAGATGTTCACAGCCCACGGTGAGAATTTAGACTCTACGTGCACACACTCATGAATGCATGTGCACACGCACGCCTCGCACGCACGCACACATACACACACACACACACACACACACAGAGGCACGCACACACCTGGCAGACCTGCACTTAGTCTGTACGCCCTTCAGCAGACTGTGCGGCGAAACCCAGCCTCAGCAAAGAAAGAAAGGGGGACAGGAAAGCTCTAAATCAGGATGACATAAATAAGCCTGTGGCGGACAGAGAAAAACCCAAACAAGTAATAGCACCAGGGAAAAGTCACTGCAGAATTTATATAAAAACTGTACATCACCAGAGCTGTTTGAGAGACCTCTGAGAGGCAGAAATCACCAAAACTCTTTTCTGCCAGTCAGTGGTTTAGAAGTGTAAGAATTACTCTTTTGTGAAAAACTAGTGACCAGTTTGATTATTTTCTGTCAGCAATCAGCCCTTTTATCTTGTCATCATGCTTAGTGGCTTGGTGGATGTCTCTGTCTCTGTCTCTGTCTCTTTCGTGTGTGTCTGTTTGTGTGTGTGTGTTTGTCGTGTATTCAGCTCACATTGAAATCTTTGATCTTTTCTATAGGCTCTTCTCTTTGAACTATCAACATGTTTAAGCCATAAACAAATAAACAAAACTCTTTATCTGTTCTTAAACCCTCATTGTTCCTCTATATCCTGTTTGTTCTCAACCCTTTACAGGACAAACATGTAGGATAAATGCATGCATATTGGTCCAAGCTCCGTTTTAGCTTCTGGCCCAAGACCTGCGTTTTCTAAAAGCATAATTTTGGTCCTTCTTTCCTTTTTCCTTTGTTCAGTGACTTCTTTCCTCAAGGTGCATTCACTGCTGTGGATTTCAGCAGAGTGGAAAGGATGTCCAGGAAGCATTCGAGTAAACCCTGCCTCTTTGCAGGATTGATGGGACCAGTCCATCTGTGGCTCCTTCCATCACTGAGAGGCTTGGTTTGCCTCCTGGTTGCTTTGTCTCCAGTGTTTCGTATGCCCACGTAATGATGGGCACAGCTGTCTTGACACCTCAGATGCAGCCAGCCCTTCCATGAGGAGGAGGAGGAGGAGGAAGGCACATGTTCCTCATTGGGACCTTGGCTTCCGATCTAGTCTGCTGACACAGCAAAATCTTCCTGTTCAGGATCGTCCACTACTCTCTGAGTCATGCCTAAGTAGAAGACACCCATCTACTAGTAGCAGACACCCCATAACCGCCTCCTTATGCCAACACTCACGCTAGTCAGGAAGATGTTTTTGAGCATTTACTGTGTGTTCTGCAGTGAGCCAGATGCTGTGGGCAATAAACTGGAAATTGTAAGACATGATTTCTGCCCCTCTGAAGCTTGTGTTCTAATTAGAGAAAATCCGAAAATATGAGAGTCCATTATCAAATGCTTGAAGCGTTTCTTTTGGTGCACCCGCCTCTTTTTTTAACCTCAAACCTCTGGATTATTAGGCTTTTTCTTTTACTTCTCTTTTGTCTTAAATTCAAAGGTCCTTGTGGTTCCTCTCTCCCACGGCTATCCTCAGCACATGTCCTTTATTTACACCTTATGGTAGACAGATGATGGCTCCAGCGATGTCCATATCCTAATCCTGGAGCCTGGGCGTATGCTAGCTTCCCTGTCAAAAGTGACTTTGAAGATGAGATTTGGTTAAGGATTTTAAGATGGGGAGATGATCCTGGATTATGTGTTTGGGCCCAGTGTAATCACAAGGGTCATTATATAGAGCGGCAAGGGGGACAGAGACAGAGAAGGGGATGTGACAACAGAAGTAGACGCTGGAGGTTCGCAAGACCAGCAGCCAAGGAGGCAGGGAGCCTCTGGAAGCTGGAAAAGTCAGGGAAATAGGCTCTCCTTGAGCTTCCAGAAGGAACGCAGCTGTTCCAATCCGTCTTCCATTTCTGACCTCCAAAAATAAGAGATGATAAATTGGTGTTGTTTTCAGCTGCTGAAGTTGTGATCATTTGTTACAGCACCAGTAGGAAACTCATACACACCCATGCCATTCCTGGTTACCTGACCCACATCTGCATCTTTGATCTTCTTTTCTACAGACTATGGATTATTAGCATACTTAGGTCATAAACAAATAAAATCCTATTTGTTTTTAAACCTTCATTGTTTCTCTATCTTCTATATTTTTTCAACCTTTCATGGCCAATTTACTTTAAAAATATTCTAAGGTGTTGATTCTCAAATCTATCACCAAAAACACCCATGGAGTTTTTAAATAATACATCTGTCTGCCCAGACTTCCGCACAGACCTGCTTACCTGGGGCACCCCATCCGCTCACTGATCTTTGGCACCTGCCACGCTAGTGAAAAGATTCTCAGGGAAGGTAATGATGTTGCCACTCCCCCCCCACCCCCGGCTGTAACAGTCACTAAACCCATTGGCTTTTTCTCAGTCTGCTGCTCTGAAACTCTGAGTTGAACCATATTTCAACTTCTTCCTGAAGATTCCTTCTTGGCTTCTAAGTCCCTTTACTGTCCAGCTCTCCTAATTTCTTTAATTGCTCATTTGTTATCCTTTCAGCCTTAAAAATAAGTCATCAGATTGATCTGCCTGCTATCTATCTATCTGTCTATCTATCTATCATCTATCGATCTACTTACCTACCTATCTATATATATCTTTCCATTCATCTATCTATCTATCTTTGGTATTTTCATTATTAATCCCCTTTCTTTTTCATGGAGCTCAGCTCTTCCCATGGCACCTCAACATCCCTCCAACTTCTGCGGGGACAACGGCTAAAACTGTAGCTTCTGCTCTGACCACTCTTCTAATTTCAGCGTCACTGTGGCAACTGGGCGCTAAAATCTTCTCTATAAATAGCCACCGTGTGTTCAACGTTTTTAGTCTTCACCACAACCCTACAAGATCTTAGCCCTTGTGTTACAGATGAAGGAGCGTAGGCTCCTGGAGGTTATGCAACCCACCAGAGGTCAAGCAAGATTCGCAAGTGGCTCTCAACATTCTATTAGTCACCAGAATTCTTGATTCTCCTTCTGACAACTTTTCAGAATCTACCTACGTAGGGAGCTGATTTCCTTCTTTGGGTGTTTCTGAAGGCCTAAGCCCATGGTCATGTCGTATTTCTTACTAAAGTGAATCCGTATTTGTATACACCTCAAAGATGATCTTTCCAAGAGAAGAAACTAGCTTTCCTCACAAACCCTTCCTTCAGCGCTCAACTGAAATGTCTCAGGCACAGAGATCTCCCAGACCAAGCCCCCACCGAAGAGATCAGCCCTTTTCTGTAGTTCAGGGCTTTTCAGGGCGGCGACGATGGAGTCAGCACCTCAGTCCACACCCATTCCGAGCCCAGGGACCTAGGACTGTGATTCTAGGGTGTTGCCAAAGGTGATTTTAATGATGCTACATCGTATTAAACTCCGGGGTACCTTTTCCTGCTGTCTAGAAACTGGTTTTTCTTCACAGGACACCTAGCTTAGAACTGTTTCCTGTAGCTGAGTAACTTCTAAGCCCTCATGGGACAGGAACCCTCTCTCGAAACTGAGCTGGTCTTAGAAATTCCCTTTTGTTTGGAAAGGTGGATCGTTGGTGCCCAAGAGGCCTTTCAGCCCAGGTCTGTTTCATCACTTTTCCGCCAAGGAGCTCTATGCAAATGTAACTGGTCCTGGCTTCCTAGAATTCCTCAGATGGGTGTGTAGGTGAGTGGTTCCTCACCTCCACCCTTGACTGTGAAATAGGAGAAGGGAGAAGAGAGAGGTGAGTCCAGGTGAGCACCAGCTGGGAAAGGCATCCATGGCCATCTCGACCTTAGAGAAGGCTGTGTCTTCCTACGTAGAGGAGGCAAATGTAAGCTTCTTTGGAATGCACCAAGCATGGGTAGAGAGACCTACAGGTAGAAATAAGAAAGGGTGATGGAGCAAAGGTGGCCATGCTGAGGAAGCGAGCCTGGTTGAACTGGAGCATTTATGAGACATGAAATTAGGGAAGTATACAGGGTCGGATTCTGTAGGATCTTAATCACCAGCCAGCAGATTGGCTTTGATGTTAGGGCGTTCGGTGTCCTTGTATATATTAAAGCTGGAAAGTGATCTAATGCTTAGATTTCCATAGAAAGAAGAGAAAAGTGGCCAAATATCTTAAATTCCTCTTGGGCCTCTTGCCTGATTTATCTTGGACCTCAAACACTCAGACATGTGCAGATTTTCTCGGATTATTTATTTTGGTTTTAATATACACAGTGGAGAACTCGATGTGAGCTTGGCTGGATGCTTCAAAGAAAAGGCCTGTGTTGTGTATGCATCTGTTGATGCAACTGGTACCCAGACCATCTGTGGGTGGTTCCTGCCATTCTTAGCAGCCCTCCTCTCCTGCAGAAAGAAAGCTCCTACACTGAGTCATCTGGGGGCCACTGAATTTTATTTTAGGAATGTGTCCTAAATACTGCGAACTTCCCACTCACTATGCAGAAGAGAGTGCCCTTTGAGAAGAGGATTCCTCTTTGCCTAACCACCACACACTGCCCGGGCACTCTCTCCCTTCTGTCACAGGCTGCGTGAGGAGGTGCTCAGCCTGTGGTCTCCAAGGGAGAGAGCGTCCGGGGAGGAAGCTGAGCTGCCTGTTAGGGGCTGAGTCTGCAGTGCACTTTTATGTCACCTGAAGGTTCATGTGCATCACCATGGCAGTGTTCCAGAAAGATCAGAATCAGAGAATTTAAGAGCCAGAGGGACCTGGGAGTCCAGCTGCCCACACCTCACTAAACTCCCTTCCCAGCAGATCCAGTTAAGAGTCGATCTGCTTCTTCTTGCTGGCTTCTTAGGACGGAAGACTCACCATCCTACAAAGACGTCTGATCCATGAAAGCTTCTGTGCCACCAACACACAGCACCTCTAGAGTGATTGAGTTCTACGTCTTAAGCTCACCAAAAATCATACCTGCAGACCCAGCAAATTTATCTCAGGAAATAAAAGGATCAGTCAATCAAGTTGTCAGTGTGTAATATTCCTCTCGGTAGTAGTAAGGAAATTAAGGGAATTAAAAACCATGCTGTAGAATAGATAAATATGAATGAGGAAAACCAGTAATAGCTAATATTTTCAGCACCTGCTCTGTGCCTTTTCTGAGAGCTTTCTATGTGTGATCTCATTCGTTATTCACTCAGCTCCTCAGTGTTTATGGGACATGTGTGTGTATGTGAGCGGATTGTGGAAGGGTTGGGGGTTCTGTTAACACGTTAGGGTTTTGGGGGACCAGCTAGTGGTGGCTCTTGCCCCACATTCCCCACCTCAGCTTCGAGATTGCTGTCCCCACCCCCAGCCCTCTGCCTCCTCCCCGGAGTGGAACAAAGTGTTTCCCTAGTTGCTTACCCCAGGGATGGGCTCAGCTTCCTTTCACTCCCACCCGGTCAATGCAGGCACCCTGGGGACCTGGAATTTCTAGGAGTGCTTTGAAGAAAGAGGGAAATAGCCTCAGGTGAAGCTCTGAAGAAGGGAAGATGAATCCCATGGGTCTTTCAAATGCAGATCAGTGCTTAACTGTTTTTGAAGTTCTTTGGGAAGTCAAGAACCCCCTCTCCTTTTCTGGACCTCGCAGCCTTGGGGAAGCTGTGTAACCTCTTAGACACTGGACCCTGAACCAGGGGTCCTGCCTGGTGGTTCTAGTATGAAGCCACCGACTCTCCAGCTATGAGCATAGCCTTTGACTGTCCTGGACCTTAGCTGCTATCACAGTGACAAAAACCATATCCAGGCTCCGCCCCGAGCTCTTAGTTACACTGAAATGCTCTGAAGGGGGATAGGTTCAAGCCTGGAAGTCTCCTCTATGCTTTTCTTGAAACTTGAGCATTTTATTAATGATCAAGTACAGTTTCGATAATATAGAACTGGTTTCTTATTAAATCAAAGGAGAAAGATATCAAGCGTGGTAGGTATTATACTTTAAGTTGATTACAAAAAGCATTTATTGAGGGTTAACCACTAGGCAATGGATAGAAAATCAATTACACGGTAGTTAAACATCCAAAAATATATGTTGTAATGAACAATTCATATTTAACACCCCTTATGAAATAATGAGCTGTACTGGAGTTTGGGGAAGCTAGCTAGCACTTTGGATATTCTGAGTTAACTCTTTAAGAGCCTAAGACCATTTTGTTAAAAAAAAAAAAAAAACTGACGTGTAGTTGATTTACACATGTGTTAGTTTCAGGAATATCACTTATATGTGGGATCTGATGCCATGTCTGGTCAAACAGCATCTCACAGCCTCATGTGTAAGTGAGGGCTGGTTCATTTCTGTTCTAACCTTGTGCTTCCTGGCAGCCTACATGACAACACAGCTTCTAAGACTCACCATCTAGACTGGAATCAAAGACCACGCTGACTTCACATGGGTCTGAAAGAGCGAGTCCTTATTTAGAAGAACTCGCTAGAATGATGCTGTGGATTGTGAAGTCCATTTCCATACTTCTTTAGGCGACAGGAAAAGCCGTGGCATCCTGGTCCATAGAAACCCATCTCTCCATCCTCTGTCCTGTCGTCTCCTGCGTGATATGTCAGAACCTGACCCAGAGCTCTTTATCTTTAAAAGGCGTCTGTATGCACCGTGTGCATGTTTAACTCAGCTCGGTTGCTGTCCATGCTTTTCCTGTCTCACTCAAATGTCCCATCAAATGTGGTTTCAAGATAGAAAGAGGCCATACAGTTTCGAAACGTACCAAGACACCCACACTCCCAGCTTCATGGAGAATCGTTCCGGAATTCCCTGGCTCTGCTTCTATAAGGTGCAGCTCCCATTTTCAAGGGAGTTCGCAGTTTGTGGCTCTAGAATCAGACCATGGGAGAGTCCCTCAGCTTAGCCAATTCACAGCAATTTTACAGAGTTACAGCAGAGGTGAAGGAGAGAGCAGAGAGTGAAAGACAAGAAGAAAATAGCAGGGTTCGGGTGGCAATTGAAAACGAGAAGCAGTGAAGCAGGGAGAATACAGAGTGGGCATTTCATTGGCAGAGGACGACCGCGGGGAGGGTTAGTTCACACGTGGGAGAAGCTGAGTGGGAAAGGACCATGGGAGGAAGTTATTGACTCAGAAAACACTGGCTCTGCCTGTGTCCTGAAGCTGGGGGAGGGAGCAAGGTTAGCGGGTGGGAGTTTGGGCTGTGGAGCCTGGCAGACTAGATTCTTTCAGCCACTTGTTAGCAGAGTCACTTAACCCCTCGATGCCTGGAGATGTGACACCATGTACCTAGTTCAAGGCCTGCCACATCCTAACTACACAGCACACTTTGGTTGAACAGTGTGTGTGCAATGATATTTACTTTATATGGTTGTTTTGTCCAGATAAACTGCGAAAACCCACGTGGAACATGTAGCGCATTGCCTGGTATATAATAACTGTAACCTCAATAATAACAGTAATTATTATTACACCTCTTATTAGGATAGCCAAACATTAGATTTTCCGTTGTCATTTAGTCTTATCTAAGTGATGGCTTTCCTGTTTATGGATATTGGACCATATTTTGTGAGCTCCTGAAGATAGCGACTGACATAAAATGTGTCCTCAAGCTCTGTTAAATAAATGAATCAATTAATTTGCAGAATTTATAGAGTGGAAAGTCACCTCACCGAACATCTAGCCTAGCCTGTAGATTTTATAGGCATAGCCTGTAGGCAAAGCCTTTTCTGACTATTTATAAATAACTAAAGCAGGAGAGCATTTTATTAACAAGGAAGCAGAGGCCCAGAGAGATTGGTTGGCTGGACTAGGTGACCCAATGCATGAGGACCAAACCAGAATTGTAGCCCAGTCTTGCAGTTCCCGGTGTGGTAGCGTGTCGTGTCAGCCAGGCCTTCCCGGCCAGTTGCAGAGCCTGGAGGCCACTGCCCGAGATGTGATTTCTTTTTGCAGTTTTTGGGGCTTTCCCATCATGTCAGGGGAAGACATGCGACTTGAATCTAAGCTCTGGGCTCTGGTCCCCACAAGAGGGGTCTGAACCCCAGTTTGAGGGCCCTGGACTCCTGCATTCCAGTTCAAAATTCGTGGCAGTTCTGGTTGGACTTTCTGATTTGATCTGAATTTCCAAAGCACTCAGCTCAGGATCTGAGGTTTGGAGAGGCCTCACCTAGCAGCTGTCACCATGGGTGGTAGGAAGGACACATGAAGAGTGCCAGGGCTAAGATGAAAGAGGCCAGTGCCACTTGCGGGGCAAGGGCCAGTTCTCCCTGGAGCCACTTCCTGACTTTTTTTTATGACTGATGTACTGGGTTGATCAAAGGGAGTTGGCATAGAAACAGGGGCCTGGGAAGAGAAGATACGGCGACTGTGGGGGACAAGAAGCGAGGAGGGCGTGTGGGCACCACATCCAGGAAGCATTTGGTCTCCTTCCCCTTCCAGCCTGGTTTATTCCAGCCCATTGCCTCAGCACATCAATCCAGGGGACTCTTAGCACAAAGCCCGACACATGACAAGTACTCAATAAGTGTTTGATGAATGAATGAATGAACCAGTGAATGAACAGACCTTTAGAACAGAAAGGGACCTTAATGGACCTCGGGTGATGGGTATCACCACTATCGTTGCGATTATTAATTCCAATAAAACAACTCTAAAATAAGACACTAATAGAAGCTTGAAAATGCAGAATTTATTGTCATCAGTGCTCTTACAGGGGTCACCATTCTTGATGGTGACCTGCCTGGAACCACCCCCTTCTCTCCCAGACGCCCTGAGGAGGTGGCAGGGCTTAAGTTCAGGAGCCCGGCCAGCAGAGGAAGGGAACGGCTCTTGTGAGTCTAATAAGGCGGTTAGGGTGGAAGGAGGTGAGCAGCTTTCCCCGAAGGCACCAGATGAATCCTGAGATCTGTTTCCCCACAGCCTAGGGGAACATGTCTAAAGATTTGCTAACTTGCAGCTACAGATTAAAATGATATTGAAAGGCCCCAGGCCACATTCTTCTCGTGCCGCTTTGGAGACCCGGGAAAGAATGACTTCTTTCAGCAGGAGGGCTCTGCCAGCTGGAAGACAGGTGAAGAAAGAAGGCAGAGAGATCCTTCCAGGGTCCCTCCAGGAAATAAATGGAGGCCCACATGCCTCGGACACAGCCAGCCATCAGACCCGCACTTGGGGCCGAAGGCTGCTGACACTTAGCTGAAGAGCCATAGACCCTGCTGTGCCTGAGGTGAAGGTTTTGTCATCACAGGAATCCCTCTGGACCGTGGCGGGGTCGGGGGTAGGGACCGTAGAGAGCAGGGCCCTGAGAATCTGCGAAGGTGTCAAAGCAGTTTTGTCATCGGGAAAGCAAACCGAAAGTGAAGCCTAATGGAGAACTCGAGGCAGACAGAGTCTGTCAGTGAGATTGAATTTGTTTCGGAGCAGAGGGAGCTGCCAGGGCCCCCATCCTTGATTGGAGTGGACAGCGGAGGGGTGGACGGCGGAGGGCTGGAGCTCTCCATCCCGGATGGGACTCTGGTAAAGCAATCGGATCAACTTCTTCATTAGTGTCTTGCATAAAAGGCAAGGGGAAAGAGGGCCGAGCACAGCCTGTGGATTAAATTTGGTCGGGACCAATATCTGACAATCCCCCATGCTGTTAGCCAGATGAACGCTAATGCAACTAGGAATTAGCAGCCCTGGGAGCCGTGGAGGAGGGAGGTCCGTTCTCCAACCCAGCGCCAGCCTCGACGGAGGCAGGAGCCCCGGGGGGCTGCTCTGCTCCCCCCAGGCACCCAGGGCGCGGTGGGGTGCAGGTTCCCCCCTTGGGCGACCCCACTCAGATCTCAGGGTAGCCTCCGTCTCGCCTTGCCTCCGATGGAGCCCGCGATGAGCGCTAAGTGCTCTTTCTTCTGGAAGGGTTCAGTGGTTCAACAGCAAAGGAGCCTTGTCTCCTCCAAGACGTCCCCACCCGGCCTGAATTCAGTGACACTGTAACTCCCAAACCTTGAGCCTGGCAATTTCCCCACCTCGTTCTCACTCATCCCAACAGGATGTTAATGAAGCAAAGAGGACACAGGGAACGTGGCTGCCTTCCTTTCACTTATGGAGATTGCTTTTTAATGCTTCCCTTGGAGGAAACGCCTGCCCTTGACCCCTCACATCAGTCATTTTGGTCCCACTGACCCTGTGGTCATGCCCGTCTCCCAACCTTCCACCCCGCATGGCACTTATGCTCAGAAATGTATTCAGTATTAATGCGTGGCATTCATTTATCTTTCAGTCCATGATTTAATCTTGTCCTGGGCTTGTCCTCACCCATGCTCCATAGCCCCGCGTAAGTGCGCTTGCACGCCCCTCTTAGGCAACGCCGGCCATGTCTAGGCAATTCTGTTTGTGCAACACAGTCTGTAAAGGGGCTTCTTTTAATGGTGTTGGTGACAACGATATCAGATTGTGCTGAGATGGGCTGAGAGAGGCTGTGGTAAGTTCCAGGAGTCAGGCGTTCTGTGGCAGAGATGGAATCTCTGTCCCTCCCCGGCTCCCTGGGACAAGGCCTTCGCTGAAAGTCAGAGGAGGGAAAAGATGAAGATGGATGTCTTACCATGGGGGCTGCCCAAGGCCCAAAGCCGTCTCAAGAGCCAGCCCCCAAGACCCCCCGCCCCCAGGGAAGGGCCCAGTGGAGCAGCACCAGGGCCCGTAACACTGGTGGGAACATCTATCAAAAATCTGTGCAAACGAGAGTGCTGGAGCAGAGACTTGTCCCAGGAGACTTTTTCTGCAGTAGGTGGGAGGTTGGAGAGCATATCTTAGAATAAAATCTTTTAATGTTCCTCTCCACAGCAATATGGCCTCCTTAATATGACAGATCGGAGCCCCTGCCTGCTTTACAGGCTGCATGTTAATGAGTGGAGCCCATGTAACAGTGCTGCTGGGTGAAGGCAGTTTACAAACAGCGTGACTTTGAGATGCTCAGAGGCAGAGGAGGAAGGTGTGGTTGCCTGAGAGCAGCAAGCCTGGAGGAGGAGACTGCCTCCCAGTAAGCCCTGGGGTCTCAAGGAGAGCCCCCCACGGAGAGTCCCTGCCCTTGGAGTGGCCTCAGCGAGAGACCCAGCGGGGATTTGAGATCACCTTCCACTGAAGGATGCCACTCATTAAAATAATATACAAAAGAGCCCCCAGCACAGGCCGCACGGCTCGGGATGAATGCAGGTTAAGGTTTTGACCGGCTGCTCCCTGAGTGACCCTCTCCAGCTGGGAGAGTGGGGAGGGTGTGGGACCTGGGCGTTTACAGAATCAGTAAGACCCTATGTTCTGAAGCCAGCGTTAAGGTCGTGCCCTGATTCTTTGTTACCAGGTTCTTGAGGTCACTTTGTTACCTTGACAAGGTGATGCGGTGGCCAGTGTGAAGTGGGCCCTTTGGGACACTGGAGATTGTGTGATGATGTGATGATGATGGTGAAGCTGGTGACATCATGCAATATGTCCCCAGTGCTTGCCATGTGCCAAGCATGGCAGTAGGGTTTCCAGGTGTATGCATCATTGAATCCTTACTCTTCTGTTTGCTTGATGATGCTATTAGTCCGTTTTTATTAATGAGTAAACTAAGTCTCAAAGAGATTAATAATTTAATTACAGTTATAAAGCTCTTAAGCGATGGAGAGTGTGGAAGGATTCATCACTGGAGGAGCGTGTGTGGAGCTCCCTCGGCGCGTGTTATATTACAGAGTACTTGAACCAGAGGGAATTTAGAGATCATCTGGCTCAACACTTTTTATTACTCAGGTGAAAAAAACTGAAACCGGGAAAGCTAAAGAGACTTCTGCAAGGTTAAAGCTCTGGAAAGTAGCAGAGCTGGTATGACTAGTTCTGCTGAATTCTAGCTATTTGGTCTGTTCACTTTGGCAAACTCTTTGTCTCATTGTCCTTCTGTTCGGAGTGTTGCAGGATTTTAATTTGTAAGTAACTTGTTGATGGCTTGTGGTCGTTCAGATGCATGATGGAACTAGAATGTCCCCAAACTGGAAGATAACCAAGGAGACCCTTGGGTCTGTTGATCAATTGTGGTTGTGCTGAGCCCGACGCCTGGGAAGCCCGCCATCTTCCCCAAGGGTACGTGTGCCATCTGACACGGGGGCAGCCACCTGCTCACAGCCTTCTTGGGGAAGGCTGCAGAGACGGAGGTATCTGGTTCTGGTCCTGAGACCCTTATCCCAAAGACTGAGAAAGGTTGAAGAGGAGAGAGTGGGAAGATGAACAGAGACAGGCCCTTCTTTTATCCGCCTGTATGTCCCCAGCCCACGCTCCGGGCTGGAGTGATGTAAATTCCAGTTTATGCACCACACTGGCCTGGCTGCCAGAAATCACCTGGAGAGTAAATTAAAGGCAGATGCCTAAGCCTTTCTCCCAGAACTGATTCAGTAAGTCTCGGTTATGATTCCTCCGACAGTGATGGCCAGTCAAATGAGAGAAGGTGGTGTAGGGTTCTGGGGGTGTGTTTTGGGTTTTGTTTTACCTCTAACTTCTGAGCTACTGCTAAGAATGACACCGTGGGTGATTCCGACATTGAGGAACAAGAGGAAAAGGACTTCTGGGTATGATCTATTGTTTGAACCCAGATGAAATTTTCCATAATTACAGCTTCTTGTCCAACATGAAGGCTCAATTGAAGTCAAATCAGGAATGGTGTCTGAATTATCTAGATCGATTCTCCTGTGTGCACTGGGTCTGGTACTCAACAGATAAAGCTTCCATCACACTAGGTAATGATCTGGATAAGTGGGGCAACTAATAGTTGCACGGCAGCCCAGCCTCACATGAATTCGCAGGGCGAGCTCGGGCTGGTGGAGCTGGAAGAGGAGGGAAGCAAACCATGGTCTGGAGAGCTGCACAGCCGTCCTGGTCTCATCCGGTGCCGCCTGCCTTTAAGGGCTGAATCACTGCCTATAGGAGCGGGCTGGGGGGCGGCGGGAAGAAGGGTAAATTAGAAGAAATCTAAGGTCGTCCCTCAGTTTTCCAGCTGGCAGCTTCCCAAAGTGAAGTGTTATGAGCCATGTGCCTGGAAGAATATGGCAACCTCAGTGCCAAGAACATGGCCATAGCTCGCAAGATGAATGTTTGGACACTGTGATGCAGCGGGGGACACACACACACACACACACACACACACACACACACCACACTCACTCACACACTCACACAGAAGTGGGGAGAAGTTACTTCTCTCTTGTAAATTTAAATGAAGTCCAGAGTAGTGAAGGCCATTTGTAAGGTCTGCTGAGCTAATGGATTCATAATGACTTTTAAAGCTTCACTCGGATAAGAAATACTGTTCATTTTTTAATTGCATATAATTATACTTTTTCATAATCTAGGGCGGCATAGCAAAAGTAAATCTACTGGCTTAATTATAAATCTTTTTATTATCTGGAACCCTGCTGAAATAAAAGGAAAAAAGAAACAACTATTGTTTCTCTAATCTAGGAAAAAAGGATTAAAGAAAATACTCCCAGTGTTAAATGAGTGATGATGCTTTGGTGGGAAAACACCTCTTAGCTTTACCGTGGATATGCCTTTGGGGGGCGGCCGTTTGTAGCAGGGCCAGGGCGTTCGGACCTGCCTGTGGTCCACACTGCTTCCTGTCCCGGCGGAGTGGGCATTGTGTGGTCTGTTCCATAAGCTAAAAGAGTCCGTTTTTGTCCCTAATGGTGGACTCTGGGAAAAGCTTCAAGCTGGAAGGGGCAGGAGGTTGGGGGGGTGGGGGCGAAGCACGTAGTGAGACCTGGAGAAGGTGAAACTCCCAGGAGCACAATCAGATTTTTCTTCCGCCCGCGTTTCTCCTGATGACCTCTCCCCAAGGTCCGCCTTTGACCCTGGGGCTCACTCAGAGTGACCCTGGGGAAGGAGATGCGTCTCTGAAGGATAACTTGGCCAGGAAGATTCATTGCCTCCGTGGAGATGAGATGCGCTGTATTCTCAGCGTTTTGCAAAGTGGAAATGCTGGCTCCGTCAGATGCAGGGCAGCGGCCCCACCTGGGGGGGGTGAGGGCAGGTTCCGGCCCACGGGACCCAGCCGACGGGAGGAGGGCCGTTTCGCTCACTGGGGCACGGCGTGGTTCTCCGCGGCCAGCTCTCCTGGTGTCTCACTGCACAAATCCAAGAGATGCCTGCCGCCTGTCGGAGGCGCCGTCACTAGGAGTGAGCGCTGGGGTGGCCAGCGGAGGCCCTGCTCATGCTGGAACCGGTGAAAGAGAGGCGCCCCTCAGCAGCCCCATCCCGGCCCGTGCTGAGCTGCCGCATGGGCCTGTCTTCTCCTGGGCCCAGGATTCCTTGATCCCTTAAGAAGGCATCAATTCTGAATGCCCCTTGTTTGAGTGAATCAATTATTCAGTCATTGTTGGGGAGGCAGGAATCCAGAAAGAAAAACTAATTAAGCTCTTAAAGGTCGAGCAAGCCGTTGGGGCTGATGGAGATGAATGACATCGCAGTCCGTCTCAGAAGGGGGAGGTCACTTCTTGTGAAGAGACAGCAGTTAGCAATTAACATCTCTGAGTCCCTTTGAGCTACTTTTTTAACCATCCTCCCCCAGTTCCAAACCAACATGCACATCAAGCCCCTTGGCAGCTCAAGGATGCTGCCAGTTACCCATGTTACACCTCGAATAGCAATAATGACCACCCCGAGCTGTGCATGGTGCATGTGCCCGGTGCTGGCTAAGAGCTTGCTTCACTGAAGCCTTTGCCCAGGCAAGCACTCAGGCTGGGCTTCACCCCCCAGGTGGCTTCCTTTCTCCTCTTGCTTACTCTCCGTTCCAGGCACTGTCCATATGCCTGGTGCTGCCGAGAAGTGGGGTTTTAATCTTTACCCCTGTTTCTAGAAGGAAGCAGAAGCGCACATCTGTCATGGAGATCTCCCTACCCTCCTCTGCATCCTGGAATCAGAGTGGAGAAGATAGACTTTAAGGCACAAAAGTGGTTGTCAACAGTGAAAAGATGATCAGGGTCTAGAAAGTGTATTTTACGGTTATAAGTGTGTGAACATTGCAACATACCCACAAGCACTGTGAGTTTTGCTAGCTAAGCTGAATCCCACTAGGTGTCATCAGACATGTTTTCAAGACTATGATATTTTTATTCAGTGGAGACCAGTTGGTCATTTTATCTTGAGGCATTCTTTTCAATTCTGCTCATAGCAGGCAAGGCACATGTGGTTGCGAATCCTGGCACTGCCACCTACGAGCTACCTGACCGTGAGCAATTTACTTAACCTTTCTTAGCCTCAGTGTTCTCAACCATAAAATGGGTATGGTACTACCTAGTTTGTAGAATTAGGGAAAAGATAAAAGTCAAGTGCGTGGAGTTAGAAGCCTGGTACCTAATTGGTGCTCAGTAGGTGGGTTTCGTCCTTAGCACTTTCCTTACTATTATATCACTGGATTTGGAAAACTGGATAAAAGTCACTGTTGCCCTTCCACTTGCTGGCGGTTTGACCTTGGATGAACTGCACGGTTTTTATAAAACCTCAGTCTTGGCACCTGTGAAGCATGACTAGTAATTTCTAATTTACCAGAAGTAATAGGTTTGGCAACAGCAAGCAGCAAAGCCAACTGCAATGGTTTAAACAAGTAGGGATCCATTCATCTCACTTAACAACCGGCCAGGGGACGTGACACTAGCTGGAGTCTGTTCAGCAGCTTGACCTCATCAGGACCAGCGCCTCGGCGACTTTCTGGGGTTCGCTTGGCCTTTTCTGCCGGCTCTGCCCTTCATGGGCCCAGTATGACTGTTCTCCGTTTAAAGCATCGTCCTCGTCCTGGGTGTGGAGAAGCGGGGGGAGAGGAAGGTGTCAGAAAAGCAAAAGCTTTCCCCACGGCCCACCCAGCAACTGAGGCTCGTGTCGCTGGCCACAGCCAGGATGAGGGTCGAACCAGCCAACTACCAGTGTTTGCCGCATCTCATAATAGGGTTGCTGAGAGCACGGATGAGCTGGCATATGTTAAAGCATTTTGTGAGCGCTTTACGAAAGAAAGTGATTATGCTTAGCCCGGCCCTTGCACAAAGCGGAGGCCAGTCGATGGGGAAGCGATAACTGTGTTGGTCAGGCCTTGTAACCCACGCGGAGGTGAACCGAAGGCAGTTGGAAGGCAATGGTTGTTTTAGTTCTAGCCAACAGGTCATACCCTCTTTCTTGACCAAGCCGTGGGGGGATCCTGTTTCACTCTGCCAGTGAAATGATGTTGGAATTGGGCTTGGTGGCTTCAGTTGTCTCAACGAGATCTAACTATGAGGCCACACCTAGACAGACACAGCGAATTTCTGGTGCCAGGCAAGGAGGTATAGCTGAAAGACGTGTTCCCTGGTAACGGGGCAGTATTAAATTAATCACAGGTGGTCTCCTTAACGTGGACCCTCCCGTTCATGCACCCTCATGCCATCCTTAATAAAGGTCTGCTATTTTTAGCAGCTTTATTGAGGTTTAATTTACATACAGTGAAATTCACTAAATGTACAGTTGAATGATTTTTAGTAAACGTACACAGTCGTGCAGCCATGGCTACAATCCAGCTTTCGAGTTATCTGGTCTCCCTGAAAAGGTCCCTTGTGCCCATTTGCAGACAGTCCCCAGAACTGCTCCCACCCCCAGGCCCACCCTGCCCCGGGCCGTTAACTCAGCTGCTTTCTGTCTCTAGATTTGCCTTTTCTGGATATGTCATGTCAGTAGAAAGACCACCAGGGTGTGGTCTTTGGCATCTGGCTTCTCTCCCCCGGCACGTTGTTGAAGTTCGTCCATGTCGTAGCCTGTGTCAGAAGTTAATTCATTTTTATTTCTGAGGAGCATTCATTGTATGGCTGTATAGTTGATGGTGGACATTGAAATGCTTTCTTTCCCCTTTTTGCTCATGCTGAATATGCTGCTGTGAGCATCCAGGTACATATCTTCTTGTGGACCCGTATATTCACTCCTCTTAGATAGGTATCTTAAGAGTAGAATTACTGGGTCATACGACAGATTTATGTTTAACATTTTAAGAAGCTGCCAAACTGTTTTTCACATTTTGCCAGAGTGACACCTTTGTTATAATCCATGAATCCATGTGAACGCATCATCACCCCAAGTCCATAGTTTATATTGGGGTTCGCGTTGTACATTCTGTGGGTTTCGACAAATGTGTAATGACGAGTATCCATTACACTGTCATACAGAACAGTTCATTGCCCTAAAAATCCTCTTTCTTCCACTTAGTCTTCCCTCCCTCCCCTAGCCCCTGGCTGCCACTGATCTTTTTACCGTCTCCATAGTTCTGACTTTTCCAGATGTCATGTAATTAATCATAAAGGATGTAGCGTTTTCACGTTGGCTTCTTTCACTTAGTAATATGTATTTCAATTTGCTCCAGGTCTTCTCATGGCTTGGTAGCACATTTATTTTTAGCCATTGCCTGGTTATACCGTGGTTTATTTATCCATTCACCTGCTGAAGGACACTAGGTTGCTTCCGAATATTGCCAGTTATGAATGAAGTTGCCTCTGTAAACATTTGTGTGCAGGTTTTTGTGTAGACATAAATTTTCAGCTCAGTTAGGTAAATACCAAGGCGTGTAGCTGCTGGATCTTACTGTTAAGCGTATGTTTCTTTGGTAAGAAACTGCCAAACAGTCTTCCAAAGTGGCTGTACCATTTTGCATTCCCACCAGCAATGAACGAGAGTTACTGTTGCTGCACATTCTTGTAGTCATTTAGTGTTATTAGTGTTTTTGAATTTTGGCTACTTGAATAGATATGTAATGGTATCTTGTTGTCTTTATCTGGAATTGTCTAGTAACGTGATGGTGAGCATCTCTTCACAGGCTTATTTTCTATGTGTTTATCTTTTTAGGCGAGGTGTCTGATAAAGTCTTTTACATATTTTAAAAGCCGATTATTCACTTTTCATTGCTGAGTTTTAAAACTTCTATGTATATTTTAGATATCAGCCTTTCATCAAATATGTCTTTGGGAAATATTTTCTCCCAATCTGTGACTTATCTGCTTTTGCCCGTTTTTGAATTTAGTTGTTTGCTTTCTTACTACTGAGTTTTTTAAAAAAGTTCTTAGTATGTTCTGGATACAAGTTATTTATTATGTATCTGATATGCAAAATTTTCTCCCAGTGTGTGTCTTGTCTTTTCATTTCCTTAATGGCGTTACTTTTAAAGTACAAACCTTTTTAACTTTGATGAAGTCCAAGTTCTTAATGTCTTTCTTTTATTTTTTTTGTCTTTTTGCCTTTTTATGTAGAGCCGCACCCGCGGCATATGGAGGTTCCCAGGCTAGGGGCCTAACAGGAGCTGTAGCCGCTGGCCTTCGCCACAGCCACAGCAACGCGGGATCCGAGCCGCATCTGCAACCTACACCACAGCTCACGGCAACGCCGGATCCTTAACCCACTGAGCAAGGCCAGGGATCGAACCCGCAACCTCATGATTCTTAGTCGGATTCATTAACCACTGAGCCACGAAGGGAACTCCTTAATGTCTTTCTTAATGTCCTTCTTTATGGGAAAAAAAATATGCCTACGCCAAAGTCACAATGAATTTCTACTATGTTTTCTTCTAGAAGTTTTTAGATTTAGGTTTTCACTTAGGTTTATATGAATTGGGGGTAAATTTGTGTGGTGTGAAGCAGGGATCTAAATTCACATTTTGCGTGTGACTGTCCAATTGTTCCAGCACCATTTGACGAAAAGACTATTCTCCAATTGAATTACCTTGGCATCTTGTTAAAAAAAAAAAAAAAATCACTTGACCCTAAGCGTAAGGGTTTAGTTCTGGATTCTTAATTCTGTTCCATTGACCTAAATGACTATCCCTGTGTCTAATCACACACACTGTCAGGTTCCTGTAACTTTATAGCATGTTTTGAAGTCAGAAAAAGTAAGTAATCCAACTTCATTCTTTTCAAAATTGTCTGGGCTATTCTGGGTTCCTCGCATTTCTATATAAATCTTGGTATTGAGTTGTTAATTTTTGCAAAATAAAATCTGAGATTTTGATAGGAATTGTGTAAAATCTAATTTGAGAGGAATTATCATTTAACATTTGTGAGTCTTTCTAACCATGAACATGGCATGTTTTTCCATCTATTTAAAAAAAAACTTTTTAAATTTCTCTCAACAATGTTTTTTAGCTGGCAGTTTATGAATTTTGCATTTTTGTTAAATGTATTCCTGTTTATTATTTTTATGCCATTGGAAATGGGATTGTTTTCTTAGTTTTGTACTTGGATCATTGCCAGTATATAGAAACAAAATTAATTTCTGTGTATTGATCTCATATCCTGTGACCTTGCTGAATTTATCGATTAGTTCTAGTAATTTTTGTTATAGATTCCTTAGAATTTTAAATATACAGGGTCTGCTACCAACAAAGATAGCTTTCCTTCCATCTTCCTTCCAGTCTGGTTGCCATGTCTCTGTTACAGAATTTGAAATTTTGTGAAGTACTCAGAAAGATCATAGAAGAGGCCCCCAGGGGAAATGACGTGGCAACTCAGAGGAGGAAGAACCTGCAGATTGGGGCTGGGGCGGCAGAAAGGACTAGGGAGTCCTTCACTAGACCGTAATGAGTTTGGACTCACGTATTCACTTTCCGAAGTGCTAGGATGAAGGCACTGCCGTAAGAGTGGGCATGTTTAGGTTTGATGGCGGCGATTTTGACTGTGAGATCGAAGCTGCGTTGTTGCCGAGCTCCTTTCAGAGAAACTGAGCTACATACTCCAGTATTTCTTACTCTGTGCCCTGAACCCACGGTTTGTTCCCTTTCCATGAATTTGCATGTCTTTTGCTGCTGGGCAGGGAGTGGCTGGTACCCCAGCCCTTCCAAGTGAGGGCGGGGATGCAGTGACACAGAGGTAGCCAGTTAGCTGAGCAGTCAAGAAGGTCTTGAGTACGTGAGGGTATCTGCCGTGACGGCAGCGATCCCAGACCGTAGCAACCATGCTTCATCCTCTCCAGTGAAGAGCCTTTCAAAGACTCCCTCATTATTTCACATGCAGAGGCTATATGGCTCATGTGAGCTGTTATCTATTTATGTTGACTATTAATAAATTATTAGGCCATATTGTGTGGGTTTTAATAACTCCATAGGAAAGGAAGTGTGGCCAGGAGGTGAAATCTCAAGCAATTACACATTCGTAGGTTGAGTTCATTTTTTTCTAACGCAGAAGCTGTTCACTTACAAGTAAATTAAACACATAGGCCTGTTGCCCTTACTTAGGATTCTGGCCGTGCAAAGAGACGGCACGCACAGCAGATGCACGGTTCCTGGTGGGCCGACCCTGCAGGGAGCAGGCGTGGCAGCGGCTGCCCAAGGCAAGAGCTGAGGCTCGTTAGGTTGGAGGCATGGCATCGTGCCTTGGCTTTTTGCGTGGGCTGAGAACCCTCCAGCGGCATGTGAATGTTGATGCTCACGCGTATCTGGGGGAGGCCAACCCGGGCTTTTAAAATGCGTTGTTCTAAATCAGCCTTGAAATAGGGCCCCCAAATGGGCCTGCTTGACTGCTTTCCAAATGAGACCCGGGAAGTAACACGGCACCCCTTATCC
This sequence comes from Catagonus wagneri, assembly GCA_004024745.2. Taxonomy (NCBI): domain Eukaryota; kingdom Metazoa; phylum Chordata; class Mammalia; order Artiodactyla; family Tayassuidae; genus Catagonus; species Catagonus wagneri. The sequence continues at coordinate 5,884,198 of PVHT020000113.1, forward strand.
ACATGCCCCTCGCCATTCCAGACAAACAGGCGCGAGGCTGTTGGAAAAATCAGGATTAGAGTGTCAGCCAGGGTGATTCTAGATGAACTCTTCTCTCGGAGGTCAGACAGAAGCAGAGCAAGCACCAGGCTTCAGCCACCAAATGGAAATGGACTCAAATCATTTTCTTGTCAGCAAGGATTTTAAAATCAATACCAAGCCTCCTCGATACATACTTATTCTTTTTCTTCCTTTCTGGCGGTCTGCTGGGGGTGGTGCTGAATTTCCTTCTCCGAGTGGCTGTGGCAGCAAAACCCTTACAGACCCCTTGGTGCGGGGGGGCCTCGTCCGCAGCCGTCCAGGCGAGAACGCGGCACGCCGGGGTGTCAGCCTGCCCCGGGGCTCTGCGGCATTTGTCACCAGCTTTTCTCTTTGCTAAAAGGGCATTGAAGCCACCTTCCCTGCCTTGTTGCTCCCATCTGGAAGCTGGTGGCAGTTTTCTCTGGGATTCTATAAGGAGGAGTGAGTACAGGTATATGACTATTTCCATTCCACCCTTGAATTATTTAGACAACCCATGCTGCTCGGGATTCTCACTCTTACACTTGCTACCAGAAAGCAGATTTGAGCACGAAACAAACTCCTTCTCAGGGATGGCCATCCGAGAGGGCCCACTAAGAGAGTGTTCGAAAGAAATGTATTGTAAGATTGTCCCAGGTGTGGATCCTGCAGCTCCTGGGCTCCTGGAAGACAGGGAGATTCTCCTCATACCCCTTCTCTTCCCACAACCGACCACGAAAGCTTGTGGAGTGATTGACAGCAAAGGGTGGAGGGAAGGAAAGAGATGGGAGGGAGGGAGGAGAGACAGGTCATGGATTCCAGCGTGTCCATCCATCCATTCATCCAGTCAGTCTCGATCTGAGCACATACCATGTGCCAGGGTCTGCAGCAAGTGCTGGAGATGCAGTGGTGCCCAGGAAACAAGGCCTTCCCTCAAGGAGCTTATTGATGAGCTGGGGCCGGCGGTGGGGCCGGGGCGGGGCGGGGGGGCAGACAGCGAGTGCGGGCAGACAGTGAGTGCAGGCAGACACACGTGAATGGTGCATATACTTTCTGCACTGGGATAAGCACAGAGGGCTGTGGGAGCTCAAAGGTAGGGTGTTCAGCTCCCTAAAGGTTTCTTATACTTGTTCTCGGTGGGAATGGAAGATGGAGAGGTGTTGGGTCGGGGGGGAGCAGAATGTAAAAGCCTGGAGAAAAATGATGGGATAGGCAGGGTGTTCCAGATTGTCCAGTGCCGCTGGGAAAAGCATGGGAAAGAGGGTGGATGGCCGTGAGGCTAGCGTGGCACCCAGTCTGCAGCCGACCGAGAGCCTAAGAAGCTGTGGGAAGGATTTGGGGCACGCTCCTGAGAGCAGGGAAGGTAGGGGCTTTTAAGCAGGGGAGTGGCCTGACCAGATAGGCAGTTCCCTGAGCCTCCTCCACTGCATTGGGTGGGGCCCAGGGTGGGGCCGCAGAGCCGAAGGCAGGAAGACAGTGAGGCATGTTGTAAAGGAAGGTGGCAGACCCAGGGGCGCCTTGCTCTCAGCATCCTTCCTCAGCACGGGGTCCAGGCGCTCGCTCTAGGGAAGGGCAGAAGACCTAAACCATGAAAGTGGATGTACCACAGAGACCGCTTTTAAGCTTGGAGGGAACTTTGAGGGAGGAAGGGAAAACTCCTGCCATGGAGCTCTGGGGAGTTTGGGGAAAGCCTGCCCCAAACTCTGGAGTAGGGCAGTGAGCTGATGGACCTCAAGCATGGATTTGGAGAAATTTGGGAGGAGCCCAGTTCTAACACACGGCACCAGGGCTCAGCAGGCATGGGTGAGATCCAGGCGTTGCAAAGAATCGGGGGAGAGAAGGCTTTGCAGCGCACAACGGGGTTCATTCATGAACTTAGCGAGTTGCTCCTGTTACCACAGTAACATGTCAAGGGTTTTGCAGATCTGAGAGCAAAAAAGAAAAAAAAAACCAATACCCTGAGTTACAGTACTCAGAGCAAATTAGGTCACTGTTACGAGTTATTAATTTTAATGCATTAAGAAAAGTGCGCGGGGGGGAGTGAAGGGTTTGTGTTTTTTTTTTTTTTTAAACACAGCAAATGGGAAACAGCAAAAAGTACAACAATAATTATGCTGAAAGCAAAGTGAAGTGTTCCATAAAATGTAAGAAATGAACCAATTACACGCCCCTCCTCCCTCCTCCCTCCAGTGCAGTTAGAAGCCGGGGTGGGGGGTGCGGGGGCTCTGAGCTCAGGGCTCACATCTCCGTGCGTGTTGAGGGGTGCTACTTAAGCCAAGCTGAAATTCGGCTCTGGAAAGAACGCACAGAGGGGCGTTTTTCTGGGCCGGGTTATGTTTAGTGCGGAATTGCTCTTAGGCAAATGTGCAGTCTGATGAGGGGAAACTGCAAGCCGTGAATAGATTCTCCAGGAACTCGCGTACCCAGGGGGACCCGGGCAGGCTGGCTGTCTTGGTTTCTGGGCCTGGCTGACTTGCCGGCAGCCTGCTCCCCTGCTGGGCTGCAAAACTGGGTCGTTCGCCTCCCAGGCCTGTGAGAAGAGGCTCTGGTGCTTTTGTTGTGTCTTGTTTGACTCCCAGCTTGTGGCGGTGGTGTTGGTGGTGTTGGCTGGTTGGTTGGTTATAAGGTATGGGTTTGCTTTCCATCTTTCGGGAGCAAGTCAGAAAATCCCACGTTCCAGGTGATGTCATGTGAGGATACTGACCTGCCCCCCCCCCCGACCCCACCTTGTTTTACACAAAGTCTCCCCCTTACCTCCACCCTCTGACCTCTTTCTGAATGCACCTCGCCACCCCCACACCCACATGGTCCCCACTTTGCTCCCTGTGCTGGTGGGGTTTAGGTCATTAGCTGTTTGTCAGCCTTTGGAGGAGAAACAAGCATTCAGCTTGGCACCAAGGCTGCTTCGCTGCACTTGACCCCTGGGCTCTGACTACGCTGCCCTCCTGGAAGCGCCTCTCCTTTGCCTGTCAGATCGTTTTCTCTCTTGTGCCTTTTCTCTTCTCTGTCCACACGGGGTAACAGCCGGCATGGGTCCTCCCTGCTCTCTGAACCCTGCTTGCTGCCCACACTCGTTAAAGCTCTTGAGGGGTCAGTACCGCTGAACTTGAACTCCTCCCAGCTCCCCCGCCCCGTTTCCTTTGGGTGACTTCGTTCTTTCTTTCTCATAGTTTTATCAATCAGGGTTCAGCTAGCTCATGGCTCCCGAGCCCAGAATTTGGCCTTCATCTTTTACCTAAGCTCAGAGGACCCAGCTAGATATCACCATCACTGAGCTTGAAAGCACCACACAACCATTTTTTTTTTAAAACACTAAATTCAATTCCCCCCCTCTCCTCAGTAGCGTCTTCTAGGTTCCTTCTCTCCAAGCAAACAAGTAAGACAAAGCAAAGCAATATTCCATAAAAACAACAACTCTGCTTGTCTGTTATTCCTTATTGCCGTTAAAACAGCATCTTCCAAACAGTCGCGTAAGTGAGAAGCACTTAAGTTGGCTGGGATCTATCTCACCTTCTCAGTCGCCACACATGGATAACGCTGCTGTGATAGCCCCTGCCCCCCCCCCCACCTCCAGCTGCCATTGTCACTGCTGTGAGTCCGGCCATAACCCTCTCCAGCTCATTTACCTTTTCTCTCGGAAGCAGCATCAGTCTGCAGGGTCTCCCTTGTCTGGTCCATTCTCTACACTGGTTTCAGAATTGCCTTTCCAAAAGCTGGACCTAATTAAGGCATTTGCTATTTATGGCCCTGGAATGGCTTCTTGTTGCCTAAAGGATGATGTACGAAACATTTCAAGGGACAACAAAATCCGGCCCCAGTCAGCTTTGCTGCCCTCATTTCTGGCCACTCCTCTTTACCCCGTAGCTGACTGCGTGACCCTCCTGTCCCTAAATGCGCTGTGCCCGGGGGTCCATCCGAGCCGTTGCTCCTGATCTGCCCTGTGGTGGGATCCACACTGTCCCTTGTCTGCCTGGAAATTCCCTGCGCGTCCTCAGAGCCCCTCAAGCTCCCACAAAGCGTGAATCTGCCTTCCCTGGACTCTGGGAAATCGCCTTTACTGCCGCGCTTTCCCAATGCCCCGTGTTTAACTGTGCGCTTTTCTGGTCCCCCCGCCCCCGTCAGATTCTACCCTCCTCCAGAGACACCATCTTTGAACCCTCATCCAACATGGGGAAGCTTTATTCTTTTTGAATTCTTTATTCCCTTTTTTTTTTTTTCTCCTCTCCTAAATGCTCACATATAAATGGAGGAGTTCTGAGACATCATCATAACCTATTCAAGATCCCAGAGGTGGCAACACCTGCCCTGGAGGATGATCTCCCTCCAAGGTCACACCTGGTAGGGATGGATGCCCTGCAATCTGAGGACATGAGAAGGGACCCGGTGGAAGACAAAGCAAGCTTCTGTGCCTGGCTCTTCTGCAAATGTTGCTGGAGGTTTGGGACTCGGAGGGCAGAGGATGGGTGGGCAAAAAAAAAAAAAAAGCACTTGAAATTCTGGTTTCTTTTCTACTCCACTGCTGGGTGGCTGGAGTAAAAGTCATGTCCACCTAGTCTTGTAAGAGAAGTCCAGAGGGAGAGTGGTCAATGAGAACGTCCATTTTTCGTTTATTAAAATGTTCATTTTTATAATAAAGAGAGAAAGGAAAATGTAAGCCTGCTGGATTTTCGCAGAAGTGTGACAGATCTCATGCCTAGTGTTGCTGAGGCGGGACAGATATAGAATGGTGTGTGTAAGTGAATAGTACATAGATGTATATGAGCGTATTATGCAGTCATAAATCCAACTGATATTTATTGAATGACCACTGTATCCCAGGTCTGCAGTGTGTGTGTGTGTGTGTGTGTGTGTGCATGTTCCATATTCTACAGAAGGGAGCTCTCCTTTCAGTAATTTGCACAACCTCGTCTCATCTGTCTTCAGTACATTCTGGACACTGGGAGGCAAAACAGATTTTTTTTCCAGAAGCTAATTTGCCTGGTGAGTGGAAAGCTCCATTTTAATTGATTCTATCTTTCAAGATCCAAGTAACCTATAATCTCAGCTAGATTGTCAATATTTTGCCTGCCTCGTCCCTCAGCCTTGAACATGCGGATGGGGCAGGCAGAAAGCTGCCGTCACAGCTCAGGAGGAAAAGGCAGAGCAGCTCAGGGTAATAATCTGCTTTTGATTTTTTTTCCCCTTCTTTTTCCAGCACCCTGTCTCAAATCCACTGCAACCGGGAGAAATCCATAGCCATTAGAAAAACTTCTGACTGAGACCTCTTTCTCCTCCCTCTTTCATTTTCCCCCCATCCTCTTTAGTTTTCAGAAGCCACGTGGACAACAGAGGCTTCCACCATGCTTGGCTGTGCTCGGCCTCCCAGCCCCGGAGTGGGGAAAGAAATTCTCACTGGAGATGTCGCCTTTCCTTTCAGGACAGTGCCAGGTGGCTGCCGTCACACTCCCGGGCGTCATTCTGGCAGCGAGTTGCCAGAGCAGTGGTGGCCACCGTCGAGGGCCTTCTTCAGAGGCACAGAGGGCATGTAGCACTGTGAATGGGGGCGTGTAGCTGCTAGCCGGTCTCTCACCTGTCCTGTGGAGCCGGGGATCGATCTAGCAGAACCTGGGGAGGTGGGCACACAGGGCTTCAGGTGGCACTACTGAGAGCTGCAAGGGTCACCAGATGATGAGAAGATACTCACATTGGCCCAACTGGGTTCAGTGATGATACTGGGCTTGAGGTCAGGGATGCTGACTTTCCTCCACAAGCCACTGGCCGGATGCTCATCTCCCATCTTGCTGAAGGCAAAGCCAAGGTTCTTAGCTGCGGTGGCATGACCGGCAGGTGTTTGATCCAAATTTCAAACCCAGGGGGTGTCAGGCTCCTGCCCTTCGTTACTGATGGGGCAGGTGGCCCTCGGGTGCTGTTTCCCAGTATCTCTCCTGCTGCTCCCCGGCCTGATGTGACGTGTGGACAAGGAGCAGGAACCGGGGGGGGGGGGGAGGATGTGCAAGATCAAGGTTGTACAGGGGACCCTGGGGGAGAAGCGGAGCCTCTCGACCCTCTGCCTGTCACCCATAGGACAGATTATGCTTCTGGACACAGATGTCCCAGATCTAGGTGTGTCTGATTTCCGGCAGCCTCAGCCTGGCAGAGAGCCCGCTCCCTGACCACTGCAGCTACAAGGAGGAGTGAGTGTCTGGGAGCAAACTCGGCAGGAGGGGGAGAAGACGGGTGCCTGCCTTGGTGGCCGCCACCAAGTTCCCGCTCCCTAGGGCCAAGGAGCCATGCGGGAGATGGCAGGTGGGAGGGGCAGTGACGCAGTCTTGCTGCTGACTGCCCACTGGTGACTCCAGATGTCGGTGGACTTGGGCCCCGTGGAGGATGAGACGGGGAAACTGGTGGTCACTGACCCCAGGAGGACGCGATGCCAGGAGGAGAGGGCAGGCCGGGCGAGCTCTCAGGCCCTGGCATCTTCTCTCCTGCTCAGCCCTCACGCTGAGCTCAGCTCAAGCCTGACGGCCTCCTCTGTTTAATCCATAAATCCCCGCATCTGCCTCAGGCGGCCGCTGTGACTCCGTGCCTGTGTCATGCTCTTTACCCCACCTGTCCCCGTTCCCAGCCTCCTGTCCCTGGAGGGGAGCAGCGGCCGCTGCATGGCAGCTTCATCACACGTGCGGCCGCTCCCACCTGTCAGGACACACGCCTGTGGGCTGGATCCCAGGCCGGCGACAGCCCGGGGAAAGGGCGGGAGAGCCTTCCAGCCCCCGGCGGATTGAGATGGAGTGTGGCAGGTGGAGGGAGGGCAGGGGGCATTGGCCAGACCTTCGCACAGGTGTCCCCGATCCTGTAAACCTTCCATCGTTTCCCTCTGGGCAGGGGGGGGCTGGAAAGATGAGCAGGGCTCTCTGGAATAGTCTCTTTCAAGAGCGCATGTGCCCTTCCCTTCGCTATTCCTTCCCTGTCTCCTCTGCTGTAACACACACACACACACCCCCCAGACATGCACACGCAGCAGACACACACACACACACAAGATACACACATACACACACAGAAGTCACACACACACACACACACATTCCAGACACACTCACCGGACAGACACACACACACACACACAGCAGATACACAAATATCACACACACAGCACACACACACCAGACACACACACAGCAAACATATGCACATACCAGACACATACAGCACACATACGCCAAATACACACACACACCAGGCACACACAGCACAACACACAAGCACTTACAAACACACACACCTGAGACACACACAGCAGACCCACATGCACACACACGCACCAGACACACAGTCACACTGAATATCCACGGCGTTGGGAAGGGAATCAGGCTAATACTAACTTCATCCTCCGCTTCGAGGAGAGCTAACCAGGAGCGGGGAGGAGATGAGGTGGGGTGGCGATGGGACAGGCAGAGAGCACATGGCTGCGGCCAGTATCTCCACTGTGTTCAAGCAATGGTGAGAGGGCCGGTGAACACAGGCACTGCCCCCTTTGCTTGGAGAGATGCGGATTTGAACAAGCCAAGCTGCTCCTTTTTCTTTCCCTTCTTCCAAATCCCCGCATGGCCCTGCCTTGAAATAAATGGCGCTCTGGGGCCAGTCTCTGGGCGGAAGTGAACAGAAGCTGAGGAGCAGCCTGTGCGTCTGATGTGTGAAGCCACATATGTTCCTTATTGCAAACGGGCAAACATAATAATGACATAAAATTAATGGGCACTAGACTTCCCACATGCCTGGATATCCTCTTAATTTCATATCCCAATCAGATCTGCAGCTCAGATCTGATCTCTGGCCTGGGATCTCCATGTGAGGTGGGGTGGCAAAAAATCCCCATTTTTTTCATTGGACAAATATTTTGGGAGTGCCTGGGAACTATGCCGGTGCTGGGAGAGAGCTCCCTGCAGGATGTAAACAGGGCGGTGGGGCCTAATCTGTGTTCCGAAAGATCACTGTCTCTGCCGTGAAGAGAGTGGATGAGCCACACGAGGACACGAGGGTCAGGAAAGCCACCTGGGTGGAGTAATGCAGGTGAGAGAGGATGGTGACCTGAACTAGGAACGTGGAGAAGGAGCAGAGGGCAGAGAGCCAAGAGGCACCTAGTCTCCTAGACACAAAGCCACTATTTACTGAGCATCTACTCTGGACAAGGCACCGTGGCAGGTGCTGGAAGTAGCATGGTGAACAGCACTGAGGAGTAAGATAAAAAGGAGCTTAGTGATGGGCTGGTCATGGGGTCCGAGGGACAGGGAGAGGCCGCGATGACAGATGCTCTAGTGTCTGGTTAGAACCAGTGGGTAGATGGCTGAGCCCTCGCGGAGACAGGGACCTTGTGAGGGGGACAGGGTTCGGGGGCAAGGCCAGTGAGACCCGTTTTGTACAGATTGATCTGGAATTGGTTGTGGGGACTTTAAATGGAGATGTCCAGTGCATATCTGGTCAGGTGGGGCTGGGGCTCAGGAGAGAAAGCTCCTGCAGGATTATGGGAAGAATCCAGGCAGAACTGCCAAGGAACACCACCATTTAAGGAAGGGGCGAGGAGTTCCCGTCGTGGCTCAGCAGAAACGAATCCAACTAAGAACCATGAGGTTGCAGGTTCAATCCCTGGTACCGCTCAGTGGGTTAAGTATCCGGTGTTGCCGTGAGCTGTGGCGTAGGTCGCAGATGCGACTCGGATCCCGCACTGCTGTGGCTGCGGCGTAGGCCAACAGCTGTAGCTCCGATTCGACCCCTAGCCTGGGAACCTCCACATGCCGTGGGTGTGGCCCTAAAAACGACAAAAGGCCAAAAAACATTAAAAAAAGGAAAGGGGCAAAAGAAGAGTTCCTGTTGTGGCACAGTGGATCAGTGGCGTCTTGGGAGCGCTGGGTCACAGGTTCGATCCCCAGTCCAGCAGAGTGAGTTAAGGATTCAGTGTTGCCGTAGCTACGGCTTAAGTCAAGACTGCAGCTCAGATCTGATCTCTGGCCTGGGAGCTCCATGTGAGGTGGGGTGGCAAAAAATTTTAATAAAGGAGTGGGATGAAAGAGAGGGGTCCACAAGGCAAATTGGTAAGAAACATCCAGAAAAGTGAGGGCAACCAGGAGGGTGTACGCTCATGGAAGCCCAGGCAAGAATGTTTCAAGGAGAGAAAAATGACTCTGCTGATGTAAATACCAACCGGTGGCCGTTGCAGTTCAGAGCACGGAGGTCATTAAGCTTCAGAAAGACGTTCAAGGGGAAGGGAGACATGGCCGCCAGGCGCTGTGGGCTGAGGAAGGAATGGGGTAAGAGGGAGTCCGGGCAGTGCATGCGCCCCTCCAAGAGGTTTGGCAGTGAACAGAGGGGGAGAGTGAGGAAGCGGCTGCGGAGGGATGGGGGGTGGAGAGAAGGTTGTTGCTGCTGCTGCCTTTGGTTTGTTTTTAAAACGGAAGAGACTTGCACGTGTCTTAATCCTGTTGGGAAGAAGGAGAGAGAGTAAAGTGGAAAGGACAAGGTCCCTGAAAGTGGCAGGGGAGGGAACCCACTGCACAGACGGAGGGGTGAGCCTTACATGGGTGGTGGTACACTTTCTTGTGGAGAGCGCGGGGTCAGATAAGTCAGGGTGCTGGGTTTGCACGGGGTCAGATAAGTCAGGGTGGTGGGTTTGCACGAGGACAGATAAGTCAGGGTGGTCGGTTTGCACGAGGACAGTAAGTCAGGGTGCTGGGTTTGCACGAGGACAGATAAGTCAGGGTGCTGGGTTTGCACGAGGACAGATAAGTCTAGGTGCTGGGTTTGCACGAGGACAGATAAGTCTAGGTGCTGGGTTGTTTGCACGAGGACAGTAAGTCAAGGTGGTGGGTTTGCACGAGGACAGTAAGTCTAGGTGCTGGGTTTGCACGAGGACAGATAAAGTCAAGTTGGTGGGTTTGCACGAGGACAGTAAGTC